>ML104183.1:0-12973 GCA_003697995.1 Taxidea taxus jeffersonii
AAGGAGCCACAAAAATTGGAAGGAGAGCATTTGGAAGATCTAGATGATTCTGAGTACCCTCAAACCCCATTGCATCTTCCTTACTGAAAAAAGCAGTCCCTCTTCTATAGTGGAAGATGCTGGTCTGGTCCCTGCTTGAAGACTTTATACTGACCTCAGTTAAGGCAACTGTCTCATACAGGACTTCTGGCTCTCCTCCTGCCCTGCACCTGTGACCTTTCATTTCCACCTGACTTAAAACTAGCTCCAGATCAAGCATGTCCCTGGAGCCCAATTTAAAGTCAAACATGGAAGGGAACAATTCACATGCCAAAAGAATTGCAAGATTTTGTTAAAATTAATACTGACAAAAATCTTGAGACTATACTGGGTATTCCACCAGAGATGTAATTTTATGGACCAAATTATTGGCCTGAATACACTAAACCAGTGATTCTGGATTCATTTTTCTTAGCTTGAGGCAATTACTAACTTGTTTAGTTGACTGAAACCTGGATCGTACGATGGCCTATTGCTGAAGGAAGCTGAAATGTAAGACTCCAGAGGTTCAGAAAGATAAAGATGCTGAAATGGTTTTCTCACATACAACATCTAACATATACCCAAACTAAGCCTGGAGAACACTCCTCTTTTCTAAGGCATTGAGGAAAATATTAATGAAGAGAGAACCAGAATCTTGAAGAGTACTTCATGAATTTCTTCTGTACTCCAGAGATGAAGGTAGGAGATATTGTTATTTAAAATAGTTCTCTGGGATGCCTGGTGGTTCAGCCAGTTAAGTGTCTGCCTTCAGCTCAGGTCTTGATCTCAGGGTCCTGGGATCTATCCCCACATCAGGCTCCCTGCTCAGTGGAGAGTCTGCTTCTCCCTCTCCCCCTTTCCACTGCTTATGCTCCCTCTCTCACACACACTCTCTCTCTCAAATAAATAAAATCTTTAAAGTTGTGAATTTTTAAAAATGAAATAAAATAGTTCCCTGATTTCAGTAGGGTTGGTGGATGCCCAGAAGCACAGACATGACATAGTAGGACTTAATTGCCAGAAACAGAGGGGATGTGGTTATTATAATAGCAGAATGAGGGGCACCTTGCTGGCTTAGTTGGTGGAGCATGGGACTCTTGATCTTGGGGTCCTGAGTTCAAATGTTAGGTGTAGAGCTTACTTAAAAAAATAGAATAATTTTACTTGCAGGGATATTTTGGTAATGGCTAAATGATCATGATGTTTCTAAAAGTGAACTAGATGGGAAGCCTATGAAGAATGTACTTGACCTGTATAACTGAAAATAAACCTACACTTAAGTAATCATATCCAACTTAAATCATCACTAGAGAGTCATGGCCTATCTTTCAACATCTGTACTCTCAATTCAGTAAATGAAAGGGAGAAAGGGAGAAACTTGGAGGAAGGACATCCTAAGAACCTAGCTGAAAATCTTCTACCCCTTCACCAAAAGTACCTGCATACATTTACCAAGATAATTTTATACTAGAGAAAGAGATATATCTATACTTTCACAAATTATTGGACATGGCTTTTAATTTTTCCTAAACCCCTGTGACCCAGAACATCACTGTTTCTCTACATACACACACACACACACAACAGAGCCTTATCTAGGGGGATCCAGTGATAAATGAAGTTTGAGTCCCAATCAACTTCATGGTGGGCACAAAGTTTCTATCAATCCAACCCCTGGTAATTTGCCCCTGAATTACAGTATGAATGGAGAATAAATTCAGTAAATAACAGAATCCTCAAATTGGCTTCCTGACCTAAAGTAAGCACTATTAGGACTGTCCCTCCTTAAAAAAGAAAAAAAAAATAGTAAACCAAAAGCAATGCTGTACTTTTAAGAATTCTGGGACTTAGTGTCATCATCAAAGAAAATTAAGTGTGGTGATTTCTATTACATTCCCATTTAACTCACCTGCTTAACATGTGCAGTGAACAGATGGATATTAGAACTTGATAATGAATTATCAAAATTTGAATTAGTAACTTCTGTTGCTGCCCCTCTTCCTCTAGTTGTCTGCCCTGGAGTAAATTAACACCATTCTGACCATCTAATATGCACTGATTATGTCTACAAATGCTTAATTTCTAGGGCACCTGAGTGGTTCAGTCATTAAGCACCTGCCTTTGGCTTAGATCATGATCCCAGGGTTCTAGAATTGAGCCCCGCCATCAGGCTCCCTGCTGAACAGGAAACCTGCTTCTCCCTCTCCCACTCCCCCTGCTGTGTTCCCTCACTTGCTGTCTCTCTTTGTCAAATAAATAAATAAAATATTTTTTAAATGCTCTATTTCTCTATCCTAATAAGCCTAAAATACCAGAAACAATTTGCTTTCACCTGACAGGGACAGCACCCCATGTCCTGCCTCTGAGCTACATTAATTCTCTGTGTGTCTTTTACATGTGAGAAAAATGAACTTCTAGCTGTGTATTGTTATTTCAGATTTCCTGAACTACTGGCTAAACAAAATTCCCAGCAGAAATCCAGACCATGTCAAAATACATACCATAGTCAGTGAATGTGGAAAGAAGGACTGGGGGATATTTGAGCCTTTCCTATTTAATGCCCAAGAATCAGAATTTAGAATCTGATTATCTTTCTCAAAGGCTATTAAAAAGACTCTCTTGACTATAATAATCCACCTGCTGGTGGTCCACATGCAGTCAAGTTAGTAGATGAATCAAACATTCTAAGTTAAAAAGAAAAAATCCATCGAAGTGGTGATTGGGATGAATTGACCAGTTGTTCCATGAGACTAACAAGTCAATTCTAATCAACAGCCCTGAATAGATTCAGTCTGTGAAAGTCAACTTCCTTTGATAAACAAAATAGCCTTCTTTCTACCATACAATAGCAATTTTTTTAAGTTTGTTTTCATTGTTGTTGTTGTTGTTTTTGTTTTTGTTGTTTTTAAGATTTTATTTATTCATTTGAGAGAGAGACAGAGCACAAGCAGGGAGAGAGGCAGAGGGAGAGGGAGAAGCAGACTCCCTGCTGAGCAGGGAGCCCGACACGGGGCTCGATCCCAGGACCCTGGGACCATGACCTGAGCCGAATGCAGCCGCTTAACTGACTGAGCCACCAGGCACCCCCATTGTTGTTGTTTTATGTAGATATAGCCATAAACCTATTGCTTTTCTTCTGGTCTGGAACCAATACAGAATTTGCTGGTTAGACTGAAAGCTTAAGCTCTCCTTAGTAGTGAAAGAATAATAATACTACATTCCCCATAAATTTTGGAGTTATGAAAATGAATGAAACCATATTGGGCCAATTTCCTATTCTATGTAAATCTAAGACAAAGTCAGAGTCGCACAGTATTAGAACCATAGGCACTGTTTTTCAGATTCCCAGAAGAAGGTCACTTTATCAACATAAACTTGGCACAATTTCGAAACATAACAACATCCATCTTATCAGCCCATTGACTGGTTGTTGTAAGTTGTGGTATTTTCCTTATTATTTTATGCCCAGAGCCACAGAAAGATTAATGTTACAACAGGTAAAACAGTGTGATATTTACAGCTTACTCCAGTGGTGAATACTAACGTTCTTTCCTAGCTCCAGCTTCCTGAAGACCACAGGAGAAGGTCACACATGTGCTGTGGAGAGAGTCCATGCACTTTCCATAGTATTCAGTCTGCAGATTAATGTCCATGTTCAAAAGCAAGAAAGACAAGGAATAACTGCCATCTGACATTAAAAGCCAGGGTATAGAGTGATGAATCAATTTAGAGAATATACTGTTTATGCATAAGAAAGAAGATCTGTACCCAGCTCTGGGTCAGAAACAAGCATTGATTTTACAGATGAGAAAGCAGCAGTGAAATATCACTTCCAAAGGGACCTGCTGGCTTCTGGATTTTCAAAATATCACCTCCATCAAAGAGTCTTGTTGAGAATGTCAGGTACAGGCTGGAGGCTACAAGAGCAACTAAGGCCCTTGAGAAGTTCTATTTCTGTGGCATCAGGGAAGAAGGGAGTGAATCCTAGGTGACACTGTAACCTGAATATCATGGGACTCTCTCAGTGCTGGCAGCATAATGAACACCTGGACTGCAGGTTATCCATGAAGAGTAGGATATGCCATCCCAAAATATGCCACTTGACATATTGATTATTTTGAACCAAAGGCAATTGAGAAGTAGATATACGAAAAGTTCTCTATCCTTCCACTATTTGTCTAAAAGTAGGACATAAATTTATAAAGATGCTCCCTTCCCTCTCATCGAAAAGACAAAAGTCAATCATTGGAGCCAACTCTGGACCCTTCTCAGCGTAGAGAAGAATCCATGTAACAAACTTTACTAACTAGCTCTTATTTTCCATTAGTTCCCCTGTATATTTACCTTCCCACAATTTGCCCCCCTAGAAACTGAAAGTCCCTTTCCTTTGTCTTGTCACTTCTCTAAAAATGTATTATCCTTTTATTAAGATACTATATAAGCCCGGGGCACCTGGGTGGCTCAGTCCATGAAACGTCCAACTCTTGATTTTGGCTCAGGTCATGATCTCAGGGTCATGAGATTGAGCTCTATATCAGGCTCTGCACAGAGGGTGAAACAAGATTAAGATTCTCTCTCTCTCTCTCTCTCCCTCTCCCTCTGCCCCTCCCCGCTGCTCACACACATGCACACTCTCTCTCTAAAAAAAGAAGAAAAAAAAGTTTCCTTTAAAAAAGAAAAGATACTTATAAGCCCAAGTTCTAACCACCTCTTTGAGCTATTCATCTCTGAGTGTGCCCATGTATATGCACAATGCACATATTAGTGAGCTTCTGTTTGTTTTTCTTTTGTGAATCTTTCTTTTGTCAGTCTGATTTGCAAAGCTCCAGCCAGAGAATCTAGGTGAGTAGAGAGAAAGAGAGTTTCCTCCCCTATGCTTGAATTAGGCCACCAGAAAGACAGTTTTCATGTACATCTGAACAGTTACCACAAATCAGAAACTTGACTATGATGGAAGATACACATGGGGTAAAACATGAAGTCCTCAGTGAATGTACAATGCAGTAGAGGAGAAAAACATGCAAGCTATCCATTAACATATGAGAGTTTCCAGGCTTCACCTATCCTCCCTCCTACATAGAAAATGCTCTTTCTCTGCCCAATGGGACCTCCCTGGCCCTTGGAGAAGTAGACAGCTTTCCCAGACAGTTCCAAGACTTGGGGATGCTGTCTTGGAAAATGAAAAGTTAAAGGCCTAAGGGGGGGATCTGCTTATAAAAGAGACTGGGCAGATGTACCAATAAGTAGAGGACTGGAAAAGAGGAGAGAGATGGAGGAGGAGGTGGAGGAGAATGAGCACTTTGAATCTGGAGTGAATTGGAGAGGAAAAAAAAAGGGTCTTAAGAAATGCTGTTGGGTGTTCTGGTCTTGATTCCTTTTTATATTGTTTGGTGACTATAAGGTAAGATAAATGAAAAGGCTTCCTTTTCATTGCTTTGGGCTACTTGGGCTCTTTCTTCATGTTCTCTGTCCTTATAGAGATTGGACCACGTGGGACCTCAGGATCAGAACTCAAATTCTCCCTGGATTTAAACCGTCTATATCTGAGCCCAGAGGGTACTTTTCACCAAATTGCCAATGAACAATAGAGGTTTAACAGGCTTAAGGCATAATGGTTATTTGTAGAAAACTGGAAAGCCAAGTAAACATTGAGAAAACAAGACCATAGTCAATGCTACAAAAAAAATAAGCAAATGCATAGTGAGAGAGGCCAACCAGGGAACAAGTCTGGGCAGTAGAGCACCTTCTCAAACTGTAACCAAACACAATCACCTCCAGATATGGATTCTGGGGGCACCTGGGTGGCTCAGTTGGTTAAGTATATAACTCATGAGATCGAGCCCCATTTTGGATGCTCAGCAGGGAGTCGGCTTCAGTCTGTTTCCGTCCTCTCAAATAAATAAATAAATCTTTTTTTAAAATGCAGATTCTGCTCATTTAGGGTGGCTATAATGAAAGAACAAAAGAAAGAGAAAAGGAAGGAAGGAAGGGAGGAAGAGAAAGAAAGAAAGAAGGAAGGAAAGAAAGATAGAGTTGGCAAAGAGCTAGAACCATTGTGCACTGTTAGTAGGAATGTAAAATGATGAAGTTACTATGGGAAACAATATGGCAGGTCATTGCATTTCTTAATATACCAAAAAGAAATGAAAGCAGGATCTCAATGAGATATTTGTGTACCCATGTTTTTATCAGTACTACTCACAATAACCAAGAGGTGGAAACAACCCAGATGCCCACCCATAGAGGAATGGATAAACCAGCTGTGATCTATCCATAAAATGGAATATTGTTTAGCCTTAAAAAGAAAGGAAATTCTGACACATGCTGCAACATGAATGAACCTTGACGACATTGTGCTAAGTAAAATAAGCCAGTTACAAAAACATAAATACTGTATGATTCCACTTATATAAGGTACCTAGAATTCATGGAGAGGAAAAGTAGATTAGTGATTACCAGCGCCTGGGGGAGTGGAGTGGGCAAGGAAATGGGAAGTGGTCTTTTAATGGATATAGTGTTCAGTTTTGCTAAAATAAAAGGAGATCTGGAAATTGGTTGCACAACATTGTGAGTGTACTTAATATGACTGAACAGTACACTTAAAAATGGTAAGATGGAGGGAGTCAAGATGGCGGAGGAGTAGCAGGCTGAAATGACATCAGGTCATAGGAGTTCAGCTAGATAGTTATCAGACCACTCCGAACACCTACAAACACAACAGGAGATCAAAGAGAAGAAGAACAGCAATTCTAGAAACAGAAAATCGACCACTTTCTGAAAGGTAGGACATGTGGAGAAGTGAATCCGAAGCGATGGGAATCCAAAGCGACGGGAAGATAGAATGCAGGGGGAGGGGCCGGCTCCCAGCAAGTGGCAAGGAGCAGCAGAGCACAAAATCAGAACACTTAGAAGTCTGCTCCACTGAAGGACATCACTCCAGAAGCTAAGCAGGGGTGGAGTCCTCATGGGGACAGTGTGATCTCAGATCCTGCGGGGTCACAGAAGGATCAGGGGTGTCTGAGTGTAGCGGAGCTCCCAGGTATTAGAGCGGAAAAGCCGGCTACAGAGACGGAGCCGAGGAGTGAGCTCTCAGCTTGTGGTTACCTTAAACTGTGATTCACAGCACAGTTAGGCCACTGCTCTTTGAGCAGGGACCCCACAAGTGGCAGATCTGGGGAAACTCACCTTCATCTGCCAGAAAAGCAGAGTGGCAGGAGTCATCTGGGTTTGGAGACTCCAAACGAGGCTATGTGCCAGAGACAGAAATGCTCAGTCACAGGCGGGGTGAACGTGGAATGCGGCCGGAGACCAGGGAGATGGTAGTGATTGAGCGCTTTTCTCCGAGGGCGCACTGAGGAGTGGGGCCCTGAGCTCTCAGCTCCTCTGGGCAGGAGATTGGGAGGCCGCCATTTTCATTCCCGTCCTCCAGAGCTCTACGGAAAGTGTTCAGGGAACAAAAGCTCCGGAGAGCAAACCCAAGCAGCGCAATTCCGCCTTGGGCAAAGACATTTGAGAATCACTACAACAGGCCCCTCTCCCAGAAGATCAGCAAGAACATCCAGCCAAGACCAAGCTCACTGATCAAGAACAGTGGAATCCCAGAAGAGGGGAAAGCAAAGCATGGAATTCATGGCTTTTTCCTCATAATTCTTCAATCTTGCAAAGTTAATTAATTTATTTTATTTTTTCTTATTTTAATTTTTTTAACTTTTCCTCTTTCTTCTTTTAATGATTTTTAACTAGTTTATCTTAACAATAACATTCCAAAAAAATCATTTTAAGCTTTCATTATTATAGTCATATTTTATCCTTCATTGTATCTAACTTTATTTTTTGTATACATATAGGGTTTTTTCTTCTAAAAAATTTTGGGATACAATTTCTTCTAATAGAACAATATATTCCCTAAATCTAGCACAGAGCTTTGTTCTAGTCTCCAGCCTGAGCAAATTCTCTCCACTTTCTTTTTCTTTCCTTTTCCAACCAACTTACCTTATCAAATTTTTAATTGAATTTTTTAAATTTTCATCTTTACAGTCATATTTCATCCATTCATTGTGTTTACCCTTATTTTGTATATATATAAGTTTTTCGTTCTTTAAAGTTTTGGGAGGTAGTTTCTTCTAAGAGACAGAAACACTCCCAAAATCAAGTGGGTGGCTCTGTTCTAGTCACCAGTCTAATATATATATACATATATGTATATATACACACACTATATTTATTATATATATAATATATATTATATATAATGTGTATATATATTTTTTTTAATTTTTTAAAAAAATTTTAAACTTTTTTTACCCCCTTTCTTCTCCCCCTGATTTGGGGTCTCTTCTGATTTGGATAGCATACATTCTTCTGGGGTCTTTGCCACCCTTTTAGTATTTTATTCTCTCATGCATATATTTTTACCTGGATAAAATGACAAGGCAGAAAAACTCACCACAAAAAAAAGAAAACCACACACACAAAAAACAAGAGGCAGTACCAAAGCCTAGAGACTTAATCAATACGGACATTGGTAATATGTCAGATGTAGAGTTCAGGATGATGATTCTCAAGGATCTAGCCAGGCTCAAAAAAAGGCATGGAAGATATTAGAGAAACCCTGTCTGGAGAAATAAAAGCCCTTTCTGGAGAAATATAAGAACTAAAATCTAACCAAGCTGAAATCAAAAAAGCTATTAATGAGGTGCAGTAAAAAATGGAGGCTCTTACTGCTAGGATAAATGAGGCAGAAGAGAGAATTAGTGATATAGAAGACCAAATGACAGAGAATAAAGAAGCTGAGCAAAAGAGAGACAAACAACTACTGGACCACGAGGAGAGAATTCAAGAGATAAGTGATACCATAAGATGAAACAATATTAGAATAACTGGGATTCCAGAAGAAGAAAGAGAAAGGGGGACAGAAGGTATATTGGAGCAAATTACTGTAGAGAATTTCCCTAATAAGGCAAAGGGAACAAGCATCAAAATCCAGGAGGCACAGAGAATTTCCCTCAAAATCAATAAAAATAGATCCACACCCCATCATCTAATAGTAAAACCTACATTTCTTAGTGACAAAGAGAAAATCCTGGAAGCAGCCCCGGACAAGAAGTCTGTAACATACAGTGGTAACAATATTAGATTGGCAGCAGTCTTATCTACAGAGACCTGGCAAGCCAGAAAGAACTGGCATGATATATTCACAGCACTAAATGAGAAAAGCATGCAGCCAAAAATACTATATCCAGCTAAGCCATCATTGAAAATAGAGGAGAGATAAAAAGCTTCCAGGACAAACAAAAACTGAAAGAATTTGTAAATGCCAAACCAGCCCTACAGGAAATATTGAAAGGGGACCTCTAAGCAAAGAGAGAGCCTAAAAGTAGTAGACCAGAAAGGAATAGAGACAATATACAGTAACAGTCACCTTACAGACAATACAATGGCACTAAATTCATATCTTTTGATAGGTACCCTGAATGTAAATGGGCTAAATGCCCCAATAAAAAGACACAGGGTATCAGAATAGATAAAAAAACAAAACCCATCAATATGCTGTCTACAAGAAACTCATTTTAGACCCAAAAACAGTTGCATATTTAAAGTGAGGGGGTGGAAAACAATTTACCATGCTAATGGACATCAGAAGAAAGCTGGGGTGGCAAACCTTTTATCAGATCAATTAGATTGTTAGCCAAAGACTATAATAAGAGATGAGGAAGGACACTATATCATACTCAAAGGGTCTGTCCAACAAGATCTAACAACTTTAAATATCTATGTCCCTAACATGGAAGCAGCCAACTATATAAACCAGTTAATAACAAAATCAAAGAAACACATCAACAATAATACAATAATAATAGGGAACTTTAACACCCCCCTCACTGAAATGGACAGATCATCCAAGCAATCAACAAGGAAATAAAGGCCTTGAATAACACATTGGACCAGAGGGACATCACAGATATATTCAGAACATTCCGTCCCAAAGTAACAGAATACACATTCTTCTCTAGTGCACATGGAACATTCTCAAGAATAGATCACATCCTGGGTCACAAATCAGGTCTCAACCAGTACCAAAAGACTGGGATCATTCCCCACATATTTTCAGACCACAATGCTCTGAAGCTAGAACTCAGTCACAAGAGAAAAATTGGAAAGAGCCCAAATACATGGAGGCTGAAGTGCATCCTACAAAGAATGAATGGGTGGGGGCACCTGGGTAGCTCAGTGGGTTAAAGCCTCTGCCTTTGGATCAGGTCATGATCTTGGGGTCCTGGGATCGAATCCCATGTCGGGCTCTCTGCTCAGCAGGGAGCCTACATCCCCACTCTCCCTGCCTCTCTGCCTACTTGTGATCTCTCTCTGTCAAATAAATAAGTAAAAACATTTTTTTTTAAAAAGAAGAATGAATGGGTCAACCAGGAAATTAAGGAAGAATTTTTAAAATTCATGGAAACAAATGAAAATGAAAACATAACTGCTCAAAATCTGTGGAACACAGCACAGGCAGTCCTGAGAGGAAAATATATAGTGACACAGGCCTTTCTCAAGAAACAAGAAAGGTCTCAGATATACAATCTAACCCTACACCTAAAGGAGCTGGAGAAAGAGCAACAAAGAAAGCCTAAACCCAGCAGGAGAAGAGAAATAATAAAGATCAGAGCAGAAATCAATGAAATAGGGGCGCCTGGGTGGCTCAGTGGGTTAAAGCCTCTGCCTTCGGCTCGGGTCATGATCCCAGGATCCTGGGATCAAGCCCCGCATCGGGCTCTTTGCTCTGCATGGGGCCTGCTTCCTCCTTTCTCTCTGCCTGCCTCTCTGCCTACTTGTGATCTCTGTCTGTCAAATAAATAAATAAATAAATAAATAAATAAATAAATAAATGAAATAGGAACAACAACAACAACAAAAACCAATAGAACAAATCAATGAAACTAGGGAGCTGGTTCTTTGGAAGAATTAATAAGATTGATAAGCCCCTGGCCAGACTTATCAAAAAGAAAAGAGAAAGGACTCAAAAAAAAAAATAAAATCATGAATGAAAGAGGAGTGATCACAACCAACACCAAAGAAATACAAACAATTATAAGAACATATTATGAGCAACTATATGCCAGCAAATCTGACAATCTGGAAGAAATGCATGCATTCCTAGAGACAAATAAACTACCAAAACTGAACCAGGAAGAAATAGAAAACCTGAACAGACCCATAACCAGTAAGGAGATTGAAGCAGTCATCAAAAATCTCTCAACAAAAAAGAGCCCAGGGCCAGACAGCTTCCCAGGGTAATTCTACCAAACATTTAAAGAAGAATTAATTCCTATTCTCCTGAAACTGTTCCAAAACATAGAAATGAAAAGAAAACTTCCAAACTCATTTTATGAGGCCAGCATTACCTTGATCCCAAAATAAGACAAAGACCCCACCAAAAAGGAGAATTACAGACCAATGTCCTTGATGAACAGGGGTGCAAAAATTCTCACCAAAATACTAGCCAATAGGATCCAACAGTACATTAAAAGGATTATTCACCATGACCAAGTGGGATTTATTCCAGGGCTGCAAGTTTGGTTCAACATTCGCAAATCAATGTTATACAATACACTAATAAAAGAAAGAACTAGAACCATGTGATGCTCTCAACAGATGCTGAAAAAGCATTTGACAAAATACAGCATCCTTTCTTGATCAAAACTCTTCAAAGTGTAGGGATAGAGGGTACATACCTTAATATCATCAAAGCCATCTATAGAAATTCATAGTGAATATCATTCACAATGGAGAAAAACTGAGAGCTTTTCCACTAAGATCAGGAACATGGCAGAGATGTCCATTATCACAACTGCTATTCAACATAGTACTAGAAGTCCTAGCCTCAGCAATCAGACAACAAAAAGAAATTAAAGGCATCCAAATCAGCAAAGAAGAAGTCAAACTATCATTCTTTGCAGATGATATGATACTTTATGTGGAAATCCCAAAAGACTACACATTCCAAAACTGTTAGAAGTCATTCAGGAATTCAGTAAAGTGTCAGGATATAAAGTTAATGCACAGAAATTAGTTGCATTTCTGTACAACAACAACAAGACAGAGGAAAGAGAAATTAAGGAATTGATCCCATTTACAGTTGCACCCAAAACCATAAGATACCTAGGAATAAACCCAACAAAAGAGGCAAAGAATCTGTACTCAGGAAACTATAAAGTACTCATGAAAGATATTGAGGAAGACACAAAGAAATGGAAAAACGTTCCATGATCATGGATTGGAAGAACAAATATCATGAAAAGGTTTATGTTACCTAAAGCAATCTACACATTTAATGCAATCCCTATCAAAATACCATCCAACCATCCATTTTTTGCAAAGAAATGGAACAAATAATCCTAAAATTTATGTGGAACTAGAAAAGACCCCAAATAGCCAGAGCAATGTTGAAAAAGAAAGTCAAAGCTGGTGGTATCACAATTCCAGACTTCAAGCTCTATTACAAAGCTGTCATCATCAAGACAGTATGGTACTGGCACAAAAACAGACACATAGGGGCGCCTGGGTGGCTCAGTGGGTTAAGCCTCTGCCTTCGGCTCAGGTCATGATCTCAGGATCCTGGGATCGAGCCCTGCATCGGGCTCTCTGCTCAGCGGGGAGCCTGCTTCCTCCTCTCTGCCTGCTTCTCTGCCTACTTGTGATCTCTATCAAGTAAATAAAAAATTTTTTTTCAAAAAAAAAATACATTCTTAAAAAAAAAAAAAAAACAGACACATAGATCAATGGAACAGAATAGAGAGCCCAGAAAAGACCCTCAACTCTATGGCCAACTAATCTTCGACAAAGCAGGAAAGAATGTCCAATGGAAAAAACACAGTCTCTTCAGCAAACAGTGTTGGGAAAATTGGACAGCCACATGCAGAAAAATGAAATTGGACCATTTCCTTACACCACA
>ML104183.1:13373-32094 GCA_003697995.1 Taxidea taxus jeffersonii
ACACACACACACACACACACACACACACAATGGAATACTATGCAGCCATCAAAAGTAATGAAATTTTGCCATTTTCAACAACGTGGATGTAACTAGAGGGTATTGTGCTGAGCAAAATAAGTCAATCAGAGAAAAACAATTATTATATGATCTCTCTGATAAGAGGAATTTGAGACGCAAAGTGGGGGGTTTGGGGGGTATAGGGAAGTAAAAAATGAAACCAGATGGGATGGGGAGGGAGACAAACCATAAGAGACTCTTAATCTCACAAAACAAACTGAGGATTGCTGGGGGGAGAGTGGTAGGGAGAGGGTGGTGGGGTTATGGACATTGGAGAGGGTATGTGCTATGGTGAGTGCTGGGAAGTGTGTAAGCCTGACGATTCACAGACCTGTACCCCTGGGGCTAATAATAATTAATAATATGTTAATTTTTTAATTAATTAATTATTTATTTTTTAATGGTAAGATGGGGGGTGCCTGGGTGTCTTGGTTGATTGAGCACCTAACTCTTGAGTTCAGCTTAAGTCATGATCTCAGGGTTGTGAGATTGAGCCCCGAGTCTGGCGCCATACTCAGCGGGGTCTACTTAGGATTCTCTCTCCTCTCCCTCTGTGCACCCCACTCACTCTCTCTCAAATAAATAAATCTTTTTTTTTAAGATTTTATTTATTTATTTGACAGACAGAGATCACAAGTAGGCAGAGAGGCAGGCAGAGAGAGAGAGAGAGAGAGGGAAGCAGGCTCCCCGCCGAGCAGAGAGCCCAATGCGGGACTCCCCGAGACCATGACCCGGCCAAAGGCAGTGGCTTAACCCACTGAGCCACCCAGGTGCCCCTAAACAAATCTTCTTTTAAAAAAAGGTTAAGATGGTAAATTTTATGTTATGTATACCTTACCATAATTGTATTATTTTTTATACAAATTCTGATTCTGTAGATCTGGAGTGGGGTTAGAGCTTATGTGTTTCTGAGGGATCTTTTTAAAATCCCAAAGCCTAGGGTATACCCCAGACCCATTCAAATACAACCTGTGATGGCAGAACCAAGCATAGGTGTGTTTTAAATCTCCCCAGGCGATTCCAACGTGCAGATGTGTTTGAGAATCTCTCTTCTCCACTGAACAGGTATTCACAACTAGAATCCATCACAGTTCATTCTAATAATGAAGTAATTAGACAGCCCAGAACAGAGTTTCTCAATCCAGGCTTCACTTTAGAACCATGTGAAGAACGTTTAAGAATACCTGTGCTTTGGGGATGCCCAGGTGGCTCAGAGGTCAGGTCATGACCTCCAGGTCTTGGGATTGAGCCTCTCGACAGGCTCCCTGCTCAGTGGGGAGCCTGCTTCTCCCCCTTCACTCACCCCCACTCTCATCCCCTCTCTCTCTCTCTCAAATGAATAAATAGAATCTTTAAAAAAAAAAAAAAAGAATATCGCAGAACATCTGGATGGCTCAGTGGGTTAAAGCCTCTGACTTCAGCTCAGATCATGATCCCAGGGTCCTGGGATCGAGTCCCATGTCAGGCTCTCTGCTCAGCAGGGAACATGCTTCCTCCTCTCTCTCTGCCTGCCTCTCTGCCTACTTGTGATCTCTGTCTGCCAAATAAATAAATATTAAAAAAAAAAAAAGAAAAGAAAACTTGTGCTTTGGCTCCAACCTTTCCCACCTCCCAAGAGATTCTAATTTAATTGGTCAGGAGAGAGGCTCAGGCATTGGTAGTTTCTGAAGCTTCTCAGGTGATTCCTAATTGAAAACTCTTAGCTGAGATGCTGCCTATTAACCCTGGCCTTCTGGTCACCCTGCCTCTCTGCTCTCTGATGTAGCCTGCCTGCTCAGACGCCAGCCCTTGCCTGTCCTCTGTGTGAGTCCCAGCATCCCACACTCTAATGTTCTGATTATCCATGTATTAGAGGTGGCTGATGATGAAGGGAGCAGAGTAGCAACTGATCAAGTGAATCCAGCAGACGCTGAATGTTATCAGAATCACCAAGTCACTCCTTTTGTGCCACATAGCTTCATGCCCAGGAAATTCTGATCTGTGGCCACAAGCCACACAGTTTACTTTAAGCCTCACAGATGCATTGTCATTCATTACAAACGAAGTCAGGAGAAGGGTGATTGATTCACACAACCTTTCCCACGATGGGGGTGGTATGGGCAGGGCATTCGGAGAGTATGGGTGTGATGGTTAATTGTAGGTGTCAGCTGATCCACAGGGTGCCCAAATATGTGTTTAATTATTTTTTAGTGTTTCTGTGAGAATGTTTCCAGATGAGATTAACATGTGAAGGGGTAGACTGAGGTAAAGCAGATGGCCTTCTTCCGTGTGGGTGGGCCTCATCCAGTCCACTGGAGGCCTAAATAGAATAAAATCCTGAGTAAGAACAAATTTTCTCTCTCTGCCTGACCATCTTTGAGCTGAGGCATCGATCTTCTGCCTTCAGACTCGGACTTGGAATGGAACTTACACCGTCAGCTCTCCTGCTTCTCGAGACCTTCAGACTCGGATTGGAACTCTACCTCAGCTCTCCGGTTCTCTCTCAGCCTTCACAATTGTTAAGCCAATTCATTAGAGGTATGTATATATACATATATATATGCTGGTGTGTTTGTGTACAAAGGTATGTATGTCTGTGTGTATATACTATATCTAAATGTATTTAAATAGACACTATATATTTATACACTATATGTATAAATAAATATATATAATATCTAAATGTAAATATATTTAGATATTTTATATGTATGTATATATATATATATGCCCAACATGTGTACACATTATTGGTTCTGTCACTCTGGAGAGCTCTAATATAATGTGCCCTAGTAGTATTTCATTCATTCATTCATCATTTAAAAATACCTATTTATTGAGAAACTACTATATGCTGGGCACAGTTCAAAGTGCTTGAATAAAATCAGCATGTCCCCTCCCAGCTGTGGATGATAGATACCCTTTCCCAGGTGAGCATCAAAATCCAAAGACCGGTACCTTGGACACAATAGAAGATACAGGTTCTGTGCAGAGTAGTGTCAGGGCTTACTAGCAGAGCTCTTTTTCTTTTTTTTTAATTTTTTTTTTTAATTTTTTAAAGATTTTATTTATTTGATAGAGAGATCACAAGTAGGCAGAGAGGCAGGTAGAGAGAGGAGGAAGCAGGCTCCCTGCAGAGAGCAGAGAGCCCGATGTGGGGCTTGATCTCAGGACCCTGAGATCATGACCTGAGCCAAAGGCAGAGGCTTTAACCCACTGAGCCACCCAGGCACCCCTTATTAGCAGAGCTTTGACAATCAGGCCACATATTAAGTCTCTGGCTGCCATCTGTAACGTTAGACCCAGAGCTTTAGGCAAACTCAGGGGCACAGTGTCACGCAGGGCTAAGGAGAAAACACACTTTACAAACATTGATTGCTTCTTGTTACACCTTGCTGATGTAATCTGCATTGCAGATCAGAATTAGCATAATATTATGGGTAATGCCAGTAAAAAGGGCCTGAGCTGCGGCGTTGTTTGCAGCTTTGGTTTTGTTCTTCAGGAAATTGCTTTAGGAAGGGCATAGCAAGACCTTGTATTTTCTGGCCAGAGTTTTAAGGGCGAACAACTTCTTTGCCCTTTCCTTTTTCAAATTATAAATCATGAGTAATAGGCTACATCACCGCATCGTTTATGATTGCTCCTGGCCAAAGAACATTTAACAAAATTCTGTTAGATCACAGGGGTTGTGGGTTTTGTTTTGTTTTGTCAGTTCCCTTTGACCTTTCAGATCGAAGCTGTGACTAACAGCAATGTTTGTGCAAATTACGTTTGTGGTGTGCTATTTGTAAAGAACTGAAGCCATGGGCTTTCTAGATATAGGTGCTTACACACAACACATAAGTACAACTCGTCTGAGTACTAGTTTTCTGCTGATTACATGTTGGCCTCTCTCATCTGCCGTATTGTACTATAAATCTCTTCAAGGCAGAGGCCTTGCCTGTTCAAGAGGATATATTTCATGCCTGCTGAGCTGTTGGACTTCTTGTGGCTTTTTGATGATTGTTCACTGACTTCCTTTAATACTGAGAAAGACAGACTCCAGGAGGGACCTTAGCCACTGATTCTCCAGGCAACCGAGGATGCACGGGGGTCAATGGCATTTTCTCGGCCTGGAGAGGATTTCCTGTTGGGGGTTGGCAAGATGATTGCATCCCCTCTGCAGCCTTCACCTTGATCTCAATCTCTGGGCACTGGACATGGCTCATTCTCTCACACTCACCTGCTGGAAGACATCCCACACTTGGATGTCTGCTTGGACATTTTGAGCTGAGTCCCCACTTCAGTTCTCTGGAAACCCCTCACCACCAGATTTCTGTCCTAAAAAAAAAATTGTTTCCTGTCTAGGATATTCATTCTCATGTCTACTCAAGAGTAAAATAGGATCATTGGCCAAAGTCTTCATTAAACATGTAATTTTTCCAAATTTGGTAGGACCAAAAAATGAAGCTGTGGTTTTGATTTTTTTTTTTTTTCTCCAGCAGAGAAGCAAGAATATGGCGATCACTGGGCATCTGGGTGGCTCAGTGGGTTAAAGCCTCTGTTTTCGGCCCAGGTGAGGGAGCCTGCTTCCTTCTCTCTCTCTGCCTGCCTCTCTGCCTGCTTGTGATCTCTGTCTGTCAAATAAATAATAAAAGAAAATCTTAAAAAAAAAAAAAGAATATGGCAATCACTGTGTTCTTGACCCACTCTGACCCTTTAGAAAACCATTTTTCTCTATGAGGTAGATTGGCGTTGACCACAAATAACCCTTGTTAATCCAATTTTCACTTTTTCCTGATTTTAGACATTTCCATCATTGCTATCACACCTCTCCAGGTTAATTATAGAGAAAGGCGATGAATTTAAGTGCTTAACTCAAGGATGGTTCAAATTTTAAACTTGCAAGTACTTGAGATTAGGAAACACGAATTGCATGCAAGAGAACTTTATTTTGTGTAACTATTTTTGTGTTTTCCTCAATTAGAACATCTTCATTCTTTTTCTCTGAATATAAAAATAATATTTTCACATTATAAAAAATTCAGGCCATATAGGAATGAATGCATGAAGAAGTGAAAATTCTCTACGATCTCACCATTTAACAGTTTCTGTGAATCTTCTTAAACTGAGATATAGTTCACACACCATAATATTCAGCCCTTTAAAATGAACTATTAAGAGGTTTTTAGTATATTCACAAGTTTGTGCAGTCGTCAATGTTATCTAGTTCCAGAACTTTCTCATTATGGCCAAAGAAACCCCACTACCTATCAGCAGTCACTTCCCATCCTCCGTCCCCCCAGCCCCTGCAACCACTAACCTACTTTCTGTGTATGGATTTCTCTACACTCTAGACATCTCATTTTAATGGTATCATACAATACGTGGTCTTTAGTGACTAGAGCCTTTCAATTAATGTAACGTTTTCAAGGTTCACCCATGTTGTAGCATGTACCCGTATTTCATTCTCTTTCATGCCTGAACAGCATTCCACTGTCTGGATATGCTACATTTTTTCACCCCATTTGTCATTTTTTAGTGAATATTTGGATTGTTTCCACTTTGGGGTATTATGAATAACGCCGCTATGGACATGAATGTACAAGATTTTGTGTGAACATATGTTTTCAATTCCTCTGGCCTAAGAATATTTTAATATATGGTTCTATATTATATTACTGTTCCTATTTATTCCCCTTTACTGTAGGAGAAATGATTCCTATAGGCAATCAAATGGTTGCCGAATGACTTACAACTTAACTATCCCTACCCCCTCATCATGCCCAACATGTTCTTGCCTTCTCCAATGGCCTGTGAGTGGATATAACATACACCCCAACCAAGCAAAAGTTTTAGAGCCATTGTGCATCTCTGTGAACTTTCTCCTTCCCTCTGCCACGAGTAGGAGATTCAAAGTAAGTAAGGCCCAGTCTTGTTCTGTGTCCCAGAATAAGAAGAGACAGGAGCTGAAATGCAGCTTACTGTAGTCATTAACATATATATGAAAGAGGAATAAGTTATTTTTTAAGCCACTGTTTCTGTAGCAAAGCTGACTAATGCATAAATAAATCATTTATAGCTGCTTTCCCACCTAAGGACAAAGTGTGGACATTTTTACAGATGTGAACGTGTAATAGTGGTGTTACCAAAACTGAGGTCCAAACAGATTAACTGACTTGCTCCAGGTGACAAAATGAGGAAGAGAGACAAAGTCAATTTTCTATCCCTGTTCTGATTTGCAACCTGGTTTTCTAATTAAAGTGAAGAAAAGGGTAATCTTGGACATTTGGGGAGATTACAGGAGGCTTATAAAGATCCTCCTGCAACTGCATTTTTGTTGGGCTGAAAATTCCCAACTCACTCATGCTGTGCTAATGAGTTAATACTAATTAGAAAATTGTAAAAAGCTGAAATATGTGTGTTATGCTTCTTGCAAAAAGTTTTTTGAAGCAGGAGAGAATATGTTCTAAGAATTAATCCTTATTCTTTATCATTGCAGGCTTTGTGTCTGGGATGGATTGCTACTGACAAATAAGTAGTTTTCTGCTTTCAATTCATTTTGCGTGCTTCACCAGACTGCCACTCCATTTTGCATGATTTAGCACAATTGCCTGCCTTTGCCCCAGAGGCTGGGTGCGTAGCCGGCAAGGGGCTGCGGATGGAAGGGAATCTTGGCCAGCATCTGCCCACACTCCGTCTGGTTTAGAGCAGTACTTTCATCTCTTCTTCTATCTTTTTTTTTTAAGATTTTATTTATTTATTTGACAGACAGAGATCACAAGTAGGCAGAGAGGCAGGCTGAGAGAGAGGAGGAAGCAGGCTCCTCGCTGAGCAGAGAGCCTGATGCGGGGCTCCATCCCAGGACTCTGGGATCATGACCTGAGCTGAAGGCAGAGGCTTTAACCCACTGATCCACCCAGGCGCCTCTCTTCTTCTACCTTAAACTCATAAATAAATAACAGTTTTGCATGACTTATTTTCAGAAAGAAAGGATTTTGGTAAATTGCCACTAATGTTTAATAATAGCTGACCGCTTACAATCACCAGGGTGGAGAACTCGGTTTTCAGCACTGATGTCTCTTAGAAGGGACAAAATAGCCACTGGTGGGCTTGAGAAACCTAAACCCAGCAGGCCCATACAGGAAGAGTTTTCCTTCCTTATATTATACTAAATAGGCAAAACTCTATGAACAATAACTGATTTCTGTGGTTTAAAAGAAGTAACAACGGGGCGCCTGGGGGTTCAGTCGGTTAAGCATCTGCCTTCAGCTTAGGTCATGATCCCAATGTCCTGAGATTGAGTCCCACATGGAGCCCAGCATCAGGCTCCCTGCTGAGCGAGGAGTCTGCTTCTCCCTCTCTCCCTCCCCCTGCTTATGCTCACTCTCTTTTTCTCTCAAATAGATAAAATCTTTTTGAAAAATGTAGAGGTGGGGCACCTGGGTGGCTCAGTCGGTTAAGTGTCTGCCTACAGCTCAAGTCATGATCTCAGAGTCCCAGGATCTAGTCCGCATCAGACTCCCTGCTCAGCAGAGTCTGCTTCTCCTCCCTCTGCCCCTCCCCCACTTGTGTGCATGCGCTCATGCTCTCTCTCGCCTGCTCTCTCGAATAAATAAATAAAATCTTTTTAAAAATAGAGGTAAAAATGGCAGAAGAAAGAAGTTTCTTCTATCAATGTCTTGTTTCTCAGACGTATATATTTACACATAGAAACGTGAGTATATAGCATACTTCCAGAATGCTACAGGTGTTAGCTTTTTTACCAAATTAATTTTCTATTTATTATGGAATAGACCTTATAGATCATATTAGTCTAATCCTCTCGATTTATAAACAAGAAAAATAATACCCTCAGAACTTGAAGGGTATTTCTTAAACCCCCATCTCCTGACTCCTCACCCAGTACTCCTCTCACTCCATGCCACCTCCTTAGCAAGTGTATAACCAAAAGGAAATGTCTCAGACCGGTTCAAGATGGGAATAAGATGTCACCACTGAATCTGCTAGAAAGCTAAACCACCAATGCAAGGTGCCCAGTCAGTGGGCGGAAACCCTGTCAAGAACTAGGAACAAAGAATTAAAGTCTTAGCTGGGCCCAACACAGGCTTTGTCTGCTGACAGAATTATGACAAAGATTCTCCAATCCTCACATTGCCCTCTCCACCTCCAGCGGGACAAGGGCTAGTCAGAGATGGCGTCCTCAAAAGCGATAGAACAAGGAACACTGAGAGGGGGCTGCTGTTAAGACAGTGCGGATATATTAACCGCTGAGCCCAGCAAGATCTGGGCTTCGCCTGTGAGAGGAAGGAGCAATTGTGGTGCCTCTGGTTCTCGTGAGGTTAACGGCCTTCTCTTCATCCAGCCAAGACCCTTCAGCACCTGGAGCCAATGGTAGATCAACATTCTCTGGCCAGATTCCCCACAGTGTCCAGATTTTGCCATGACCCATGTCCTCTGGAACTGGGAGAAAGGTCAGAGGAAGCAAGATTCTGACACAAGGACGCAGAGGGAAAACTAAACTCAGCAAGTGACCCCGAAATACGACTACGGACTCTGATCCAAGATCAGGCTTCCAAGGGGGAATTAGAAATGCCCTTCATGGGAGGCTTACATGGGACTTAGTCTATTTGTTTTTAAACCACCAGGTTATTCTTAGGCACAGTGTTTCATAAGGTCCCCAAGATAAGCCAGTGTTTGGAAGGTCAAAAAGCTGAAACACCCAGTCTCGGTCATAGGACTTAGGGAAAAAATTAGGTCATCCCTAGTTCTAAGGCCCCAGAGGGCCAACAGTCTAAATGGTTTTCTTTTTGAGCCTTCAACAATTGCTGGAGGAATGGGGCGGGAGAAGCAGCTCAAACTGTAAGACAATGTGGAAAGCAGACCTGGTGTGAATAATCTTAATAGAAAGACCTTTTTTTCTATAAGTAGGAGGACTTGTGCATCAGTAGAATTTTTGGTAGAGACCCCTACATAGATTATTCTTGGCATTTTAAATTTCTTTCCCTTTTCTCCTTTCTCTCAACTCCCCCAAATAGCCTCTGCTCACTGAGAAAACAAATTCAAAATGCCAAATAAATCTTCACTCTTACTAGAAAACTCCAATGTGCAGGCATTCTGTCACTGCTTGTTATTAAGTGATTTGTTTCCAAAATGTAATTTTTTCCCCTTTTTTCTTCCTTTCAAGCTTCCCCCACCTTTGGTGCTCCCAATCAGCTGTTTTTGAAGACTTACCTATTAGGCAGGTCAAGGAGAGTTTTATCTGCACATTCTGCTGGAATGCAGAAAGGGAGGTTAAGTGGCAAGATCAAGGACACAACCAGCCAGGAGCAGAGTAAGAGCCTGGAGGCCCTACCACCCAGGGTTCTGTATGCTTCATTATTACACAGCCTCTCCAAAACCCGTGCTGAGACTGAAGTTCCTCCAGCTTTTATTGTCACCATTAAAAATATTAATGGGCCAAGAATCCAGAAGCCCAACTACAATCTTCTTGAAATACCTTACCATGGTTGAGGCATGCTCGGTGGGACACATCATTAACCTGCACTGCCCATGGACCAAGCAAGACAAAACAACAACAACAACAACAACAGAACTCTACTTGTGAAACGACGGGTATACTCAAGGGCACCTACATTATGGTCACCCCTCTATTAACATGGGCCCCTATTCCCATAGCACATTGGTGTCAGCCTCATCATCACCAGAGGCAGAAATTATATTTGAGATGTTAAGATATATTGAAGTGCTGGCTTTTCTTCCCCAGGAGGGCATGGGTAAAGTACTCCTCTTCCTCACCACTCCCTTGCCTTCTATGCTTTACAATTGTTCCTCCCATATTTGTGATGGGAGCCCACTGGGGACCACCAAGGGTTGGAATCAGAAGGATCCTTCTATTCCCAGGAAGCCAAGCTAAGTGGGCTCCAGGTGTGACCCTGCACTGGGCTCTGAACCTAGGAGCACCTCCCATAACCATTGTCAGAAGTTGGTCTTCCTGACCATGAACGTGCCCTGAATGAGTCAGGGCAAAATGGGGCGTGTTCCTGGCCCACCCAGGCTTACTAGTAAGATATCTAGCAATATAGCAACACGACACCCGATTTAGAGCACAAATCTGGTGCTTTAAATCAACATTTGGACTGTTCACAATGAGAAACCGGGGCTCTAATTTTAAATTCTAATTTTAAGGATTCATACTGAGATGTTTGTTACCAAAGTAGAAAATCCTCAAAGGTCAATCCTGGATGACATTAACCTGAATCTACCTGGTAATAGCATGCAAAGAAGGACACCTGCTTTCTAATCTCATTTCCATCTGTAGCTAGCCTTGTGACCAAGTCACAAGGCCTCTCTCTGCTGTGGGACTTCCTTATCTGGGGAAAAGCAATGCTTCCCGTTTGACCCACAAGTGCTTCGAAATGACATTACATAACACGAGTGAAAATACACTGTGAAATGGGCAGCTCTGTGTTCAAGAGGGAGACAATTATTATGTCTTTGTTCACTGGTGCTAGCGTCATGCCTTATGAAAACTTGAGGACTCTGGTCGGCCAGCGCCAATGTCAGCCAGATTTTAATCAACCCCAGCGTATTCTAAAAGCTGTCCATTCCAAGCATCGTCATATGGTGTATTTCTTCTCTTTTTAATACCAATAATAAATTTGTCTACCTCTTCATCGTGTGTGTGTGTGTGTGTGTGTGTGTGTGTGCCCACACACTTGTGTCCTTATCTAAACCTTTCAATGACACAGGAATCAGTTTTCAAGGAATTTTTTTTTAATGAATTTCCTGCTAAGGATGTCTTTTTTTCCCCAGACCTTCTCTCCAACGTCCACCTGAAATTAAAGGCTGCTGTGCAGGCAGCCTTTTGTTTAACCCTGTCTTGTGATGTTAGGGATGGAAATGCACAGGAATTGCTGAGATGACAACTGTTTGGTTGGGAAGCAGCCCAGGCTTAGAACAGAGGCCTCCATTACTCAGCCTAAAACGTGGCCATGGCCTCTGTATGTAAACAAAACCAAACAACAAACAAAAAAATAGCAGCAACTACAAAACCAAAAACCTACAGATTCTCAGCAACTAATTTGCAGCGGAAAAGAGAGAGAGAGAGAGAGATGAATAAAAGAAATTTTAAAAGAGACTTGAAGTCCTATTTTTTTTTTAAAGATTTGCTTATTTAGAGGCAGGGGAGGGGGGAGGCAGAGGGAGAGAGAATCTCAAGCAGACTCCCTGCTGAGTGGGGGCCCTGATGTGGGGCTCAATATCATGACCCTGTGATCATGACCTGAGCCAAAACCAAGGGTTGGACGCTTAACCAACTGAGCCAGCCAGGTACCCCAAAAAGAGACTTGAAGTCATATTGATATATAATGTCCATGAGAAGGACACTTTACCTCTGTAGTATCCTTTCCCAAAACCCATAACTTCAGTCTAGATAATGAAAAAACATCAAATAAATCCCAGCTGAGGGAATTACTACAAACTACCTGATCAATATCAAAGTCATGAAAAACAAGACCCAGAAGCTGTCACGTATTGGAGGAGTCTGAGGACTCGTAATGACTAAACGCATTGTGGTGTCCTGGATTCAATCCTGCAACAGGAAAGGGCCTTAGGAGGAAAAGTAGGGAGATCTGAATAAAACCAGTAGGTTAATTAGCGGTAATGGACCAGCTTTATTCTCTTAGTTTTGACAAATCCGTTGCAATTATGTGAGATCCAAACATTAGTGGAAACTGGGTGAAGGGTACATGGAAACTCTCTGTACTCTGTTTGCAACTTCTCTGTAAATCTGCAATTATTCCAAAATAAACAATTTATTTTAAAAAGAAGAGAAAGAGAAACTTAATAAACATACCAAACAAGATTTGGTTGAATCTTGACCAAACTATTTAAAAAATTCGTTCATGAGATAACTAGAAATTTATGCACTGGATATTTGATTTATATGAAGAAATTGTTAATTATTTTTAGGTATGCTAATGGTATTATGGTTACATATACATATTTTTTAAGGAGTCTATTTTCGGAGAGACAAACTAAAATACTTATAGATGAGATAATATAATGTCTTGAATTTGCTTCAAAAATAATACAGAAAGAGAGAATTGGTGGGGATATTAGTTAAACAAGCATGAATAAATGTTGAAAATGGGTGATGGGTATATATAATTCATTACTCTACCTTGCCTTCTTTGGATATGTCTGCAATCCTCTAGGATTAAAAATGTTAATTTCAATTAAATATAAAATTCATTATAAAATTATAAAATTAATTATATATTCTAATTAATATAAAAATATTCATCTGGAAAATCCATAATCCTTTTGGATTTTGGTCATTTTGATCACACAGCATTATCTCTGCTGCTGTACTGGCCACCTCAACCACTTTCCAGTTAATTTCCATTCAGCCTCCTATCCTCACCAAACCCACAGGCCAGCTTCAGGGTCAAAGTCCCCTCTGGATGCGTCCACTCACATGGGCTTCTGGAACTTGCTCAAGGATGCTGGAACATCATCCTCCAGCTGCAAAACCAACCCCAGGAACCTGAAAAGGTTTTCCTGCACCCCGGGACCCACAGGGGCCACAGAGTCCCAGAGTGAGGAAATGGGGCGTTTATCATGAGTCTAATGGCAGCCCCATCCTTCAGCCAACCCTAGGAACAGAGAGGTTCCTCTTCTCTCTTAGTGATGATTTTGACATTTTCATTCCTTTCAACCTCAAAGCAAATTGAATCTGAACGGAGATGAGCAGGAAGAGAAGTGACGACAAGTCCATGCTTAATTTTAATGCGGAGCTTTTTTCTTCTCCAGTGCTGAAGTCTTATTAAAGAAACAGCAGGATCCTGACAGGAAACTGTTTGTAAGTAGAAATAACACTTATTATAACAAGTCAGAACAGCAGGCAGATAGGTTTGTTTGTTTGTTAATTATATCTGGTTTTATTTTCTAATGAGTGCCTTAAGAAAGGGGGGGAAATCATTCTGACAGCTGTTCGAAACCAACTTTTAAATCCTCTTAGAAAGACAATAGGGAACGGGAGCAATCAGATTCTATGAAGCGAGAGGAGGTCTCCTCCACCCCCTTTTGTGGATCAGATCCGTGAAGCTTAATGACTCCTAATCCCGTGAACGGGTATCTAAATTCCTGCTTTGGCTGATGCATGTGTCAACAGATAAAGTTTTTTGATCAAGATATACATGGAATGCATATGTAATTTACCCTCTTAATGAAGAGTAATCTAGAGGCCTTCTCTGTGTATGACATTCCCAGAGAGAACAAAGTAGATGTGCCTTTAGAGGAAAGTGTTAACTTTATCCAGATTAACTTTAACTAAATGCCCACACACCATGAATCATAAAAGACTGATAATTTTTAAAATGAGGACTCAAATGAGAAAGGGGAGAAGAACTATTTGAGGGGCAGGGTTGGGAGCAAATTAGCTGGCAATAGTGTTTTTAAGTTGTCCTCGGGGTAAATTAAGCCATCTGCTTTTTTGCCAGAAATGAGTAATTACTAAAAGGAGGCAGTGGAGTTCACATCTTGGCATTTTTACCCAGAGTTAAGGTTTCACATTATACAGTCGCACTCTTTTCTTTTTTTTTTTTTTAAGACACTTTATAGTGTAACAATAAATTACCTGCAAAACCAATTGAGAGAATACCTTGGAGATCAGATGTATGCAGGCAGAGAGGTCTGGATCATTTAAACTATAGCAAAAAAAAAAAAGAAGAAGAAGAAGAAGAAATGAAGGATAAAATACAATAAGGGGAAAAGCAGGTTTGACTAGATGATCCAAATCATCATCTCAGTTCCCAGAGGGACTGCCCTCCCTCCTTTTCCCTTGGCATATCCCTTGCCCCCTGCCCCAGACCACCCAAAGTGATACTCTGCTTTGAAGGATGCCTCCTACAGAAAGCCCTTCCTGGCTAACTGACGGATCCTTTCATTCTACTGGTTGTTACAAGAAGCATGTCTGTATTTCACATTTGGCCCTTTTCAGCTTGTTTTATGTCATTATTAAAGTGTTCCTCTGCCTGCCTGTGTGTCTTTATTTTATCTACCTACTTCTGGAGAAGTTCCTTTTTTTTTTTAAGATTTTATTTTTTATTTATTTGCGAGAGAAGTGCGTGTGTGTGTGTGTGTGTGTGTGTGTGCAGGAGCAGGGGGCGGGGCAGAGGCAGAGGGAGAAGCAAGCTCCCCACTGAGCCAGGAGCCCCATGCACGGCAGAGGAGCAGAGGGTGAGGGACAAGCAGACTCCATGCTGAGCTAAATCTTACAGCCCCAAGAACATGACCTCAGCCGAAATTAAGAGTCCTCTGGTCAAGGGACTGAGCCATCCAAGTACGCCTAAACCTGTTTCTTTATCTGTTCTGTAAGGATAATGTGAAATTCCCCTCCCCTCTCTCCCTTAAAAGGAAACAAAAACAAAAACAAACAAACAAAAAAACCTGGCTCTTGTTGTTTTCACTGAATCAAGGGTTTCTTCAGTCTTGCCTGAATTTCACGAATAAACTAAAAAAACCGGCCAGTGGACTTGAGGCAAAGCTGGTTCAGTGCCAATGTGGAGCTCCGGGCAGCCATGCCTCCATCTCCAAAAGACTGGCTTGGCCACATTCTCAAGTTAATGCGATGACTAGGGCTTGGGGAAATTTGGCACAATAAAGAGGTCTGAATTCCTTTCGCCACTGACCATGGAGTCCCTCTGGAGAGAAAGAAGCAAACAGAATTCTTTATCAAATTCTCGAGTCCATGGAATTCTGGCAAATCACAGCCATGTTTCATTCAAGGTGGGAATGAAGTGAAGTAGGGCCGGAGGTAGGGAACTAGTTTCCTAGGGATGGAAGTAATGGTATTTTGAAAAATTCTCCAAATGGAATTTTTTACCCTTTCTTTACTAGCATCCAGCCCCCTCCAGAGCCCCTCCTGAGGCTGCTTTAGCAAAGACATTTAGGCTTGCCCTTAGTCTATGTTGGGATTCGGGAAGGGAGGAGAACTCAGTGGGAAGAAGAAACACATCCTTTCTGGCACGGCGCCAAGGAGAGCAATCCGGTCTGCAAAACCTCCCTTCTTAGCTTTCACTCCGCCCGCACCTTGCAAACCTTCTCCCCAGAGTTTTTAAGAAAACCAGTGGAAGAGGTCATGCTGACAAAGAGAATAACTGTATGCAAAAAAGCTGAGGTGCGGAGGGAGGACAGAAATCAGGCTAAGGGTCAGAAAACTAAAGAAAAGCGGCAAAAGCAGAACTTGCCATTCACAGCCCCAGTGATGCCCCCCAGCTGCCGCATCGTGGTCATGCTGCGTAGCGGGAGAAGCCTGAGAACAGGAAGCCAGGCAGAGAGAGCCGTCACCAAATGTCCAGAGATGAGAGTTCCAGCCACGTGGCCAGCACTCATCAGCTATGACCGGGCTGCATCTTGCTGTGCCTTCTAGAGCTTGGTTCCCCCATCTGGAAAGAAGGGCTGCCTTCATAGGCGTGCACGTGCTTTAAGGCTCTGCTCTCACCATCTTGAAACTGCTGAAATTTACCACATTTTCATTTTGCCCTGGGCCCCGCAAATGTTGCCGCGGCTCCTGAAAGTGAAGGTGGGGTCTTAGTGGCCCTGGTTAAATTAATTGTTTCATTTCCCTTATTCGGCTTTAAGTTGTCTGTAAAAGGATCCTATGAAATCAGTGAGAGGATAAAAACTAGAAAAAGCACACATTTGACAGTAAATGTGCCATATTGGTAAATGATGTGGTCTTAATCAATCAGCGGCTCCAATGAACTGATAAGGTTAGCTCTACTCCTCCATGTCGACTAATTGTCATAAGATACTGAGTTACATACTAACCCCTGAAATCTATACTGAAAGTATTTGAATCCTCTGGCTCTCTCACTGCCAGAGAATGCTCATTCTAAACCATAATTCTCATTGAGAAATATGACGTAGAAAATGTGTGGTTGTTTTGGTTTCTGGTCAAGATTATAGTAACATTCATAGTAAAAAAACATTTGCTAAAAACTGACTTTGAGTGAGGATCTTTGCTAGACTCCGGGATTTCAGATTTCAGATTAGGATCCGAGTCACGATTAAAGTTAGGGGTTAGGATTATGGTTAAGGGCAGGGATTAGGGTTAAGACAGACTACCTGACCTGAAGACATTAGAATCTAGACAGACTAGTCATGTATATAAATAATACATATGCACGTACCCACACTCACACACAAGAGCAGAAGAAGGAAGTCTCGCTTAAGGGTCAATGAGCCTCAGAGTTACAGAATGTTGTAGGAGTTCAGGAGAGGGGACTCGAAGGAAGCAGGAAACCAGGCCAAGCCATCATGGTTCCCTGGGTGGCAATGGGGTGCACCCCATTGTATCACCTGCTGTGGGGTTCATTTCCAGGAGGCAATGGCTAGTTTTATGGAGATACAGAGGTGACCAAGTTAAGGTTCTGGCCTCTAATCGTTCCAAGCCAAGTGAGTGATGAACACAGAGGTATGACTAAAGTCTCACCAGTGAGCCACCAACCCTGCCCCCTACCAGCTGAGTGACAATAGGACGCAGAGAAGATGAGTCAATAGAATTCTCTTTGCATTATTGATTGAGACATTGAGTTGAAAAATGAGAAAAACATCAATCAGGGAAATCAAAAGAAGCAGTCTTCCATCAGAAGAGGTGCTCCCAGAAAATGCAGCTGAGGGGAGAGGCTCTAGTTTTATGCATTAGCTCCCTGTCTGACATTCCCAAGATTTTCCAGATTCTATTTGCTCAAGGCGACAGTCATAAAAAATAATGCTGCTACTTTTCTAGAAGTAAATAAATATACAGTGTAATTCTGCCATGCTTTAAGCAACGCTGGGTTTTTCAATCCCAACAGATAGATCACTGAAGAATTCTTGACTTTTTAAAATGTCTCACCACAAGATGGCCTTAAAAAGTAAACTCCCATAGCAATACAATTTAGGTAGAATCTGGCTTGCAAAAAAAGAATTTCTATGCAACACTGAAGCAGCACATCTGCTGCATAAAATCAGGTAGCCTTGTACTTGATCCAAAATCATAAATAAAATAAGAAGCAGTCATTCTTCACCAGCATTATTCAGTTGAGAAATCTGGGCGAGCAATCTAAACCATCTTCCCATCAGTGGCCATATTATTAGACCGCAGCTTTCCAGTTTCCTGTGTGTTGACAGGAAGCTGGTCTCCTTAGAAAGAATAAGGCAATATATACCCGTAGGATCACTTCTTCAGCCCCATTAAATATTACGCAGGCCCAGTTTGTCTACACACAGCTGCTTCCTCTGCAGGGAAAAGTCCGAAGTAACAGATTGGCTTACAGTGATTTCCAGGCAAGTTCTAGAATGGAGAATTTAGATGATGATTGGTGAGCCCTTAGAAATTAAGAAGTGATCACTCAAGGGGCGCCTGGGTGGCTCAGTGGGTTAAAGCCTCTGCCTTCAGCTCAGGTCATGATCCCAGGGTCCTGGGATCGAGCCCCGCATCGGGCTCTCTGCTCAGCAGGGAGCCTGCTTCCTCCTCTCTGCCTCTCTGCCTACTTGTGATCTTTGTCTGTCAAATAAATAAATAAAATCTTTTAAAAAAAAAAAAGAAGTGATCACTCAGAGTCAGCCTGAGTTCACTAAAATAATAATAATAATAATAATTGTAATAATAAATGACATCTTTTTCTTTTGGAGCTACTTACTGTATCAGTAAAGCTGAGCAATGCTATAGATGAAACTCGAATTTCAGCTATGTATTCGATTAAATCATGAAATGGTCAGGGACATAGTGAAAAAAAAGTGTGGGTTCAATGAAAAAGCAATTATGTGGATTTGAATTTTCTTGGGTAACCATACTAAGTGGTTGATGAATAGACCCTTGTGAACCTGTATGGAGGACCCTAATGGTGTATCCCAGGGCTTTCTCCTGCTATGCGTTTTATAAATGTCTGGAATAAATATTTAGAAAGCCACGTCACCAAAATCACATAGTATACAAAACTGGAAGGCTAACATGTTAGATAGCAAAATCTGGATTCAAAGAGTTTTTGTAAGGCAGAAGAAAAATCAAAACCAACAAAATATAGTTAATAAGGGATGAACGTAAAATTCTACATCGAGGATTCTATATAAGACGAAAGACAAGATCTGGCTTCACAGAAGGACGTGTGTTGGAGAACCAGGTGTTTCAACTGGCCACAGGTTTTATATGAGCCTTTAATGAATCATGGGTATTAAGAAGAACAACAAAAAGTGGATAGATTCTTGGCAGATAACATTTATTTTCTCCTTGGTTATCAAGGATTCTTATTTTCTTTATACTATTTGAATTTTCCAAATCTTCTACAATGAGCATCTGTTATTTTTATGAACAGAAAGAACTACTCTTAGTGTTTGAAAATATTTAAATGGTTGTCTATGGAAGTTGGAGCAAACCATTCTGTATATTTTCAGAGGCTGATACTAGGAAAAATAACTTGACATTACAGAAGACAACTTTAGGCCAAGTATCCAGCTTACAGTGGAGTGCGTGCCTATCCCTGAAAACATCCGTGTAAATGTCAGCTGACTACAGAAGTAGCATAGCAGGGTGCCTATCGGGCTTTCTGCTCAATGGGAAACCTGCTTCTCTTCCTCTCTCTCTCTCTCTCTGCCTGCCTCTCTGACTACTTGTGATCTCTGTCTGTTAAAATGAATAAAATAAAATTTTTTT
>RCUC01140593.1:0-49534 GCA_003697995.1 Taxidea taxus jeffersonii
CCTTGTTGAAATGCAGACTCCCATCCAGCAGATCTGGAGGTGGGGGAGGGACTCAGCATTTCTAACAAGCTCCTGGTCTCTGGGCTATACTTTGAGTTGTTGGGGCTTAGAATACAGGCTGCAATCTAGTGAGCCATGGGTCAGATGCGGCCTAGGAAATAAGTTTTTCTGGGTTACATAGTGTTTAAGTTTTAAAAAAATAGTTACTTGTAAACCAGGTATTTTCACATAAAAATCTGAATTTTTCCTCTTCACTTATCATTCTCTATCATATCACTAAATTTTATTTTATATATTTTATTTATATAATATTTTTATTATATCACTAAATTATATATATTATATATTTATAAAAATATGTGTATATAAAATATATTTTATATTTATTAAAATTTATATAAAATTTTATTTATATGTATAATATATATATTAATATATTATATATATATTTTTCATAATAGACTCTTGTTAATCACCTTTTTCACTGGTTCATTGTGTATCCTCACAAGGCTGTGAATTCCATGCTGTCTTTTTTGCCCATTTCCCTTGAATCTAGTCTGGCACACAGTCTACACTCTATATGTTTATTATTTGTCAAGTGAATCAGCAAATCCACTTTCCTATGTGCTCACAGTGATTGCCACAGTCTGTACTTGGCCCTCTTCACTCACTTATGTTACCTCCTGAGAAAGGTGGAGTCAGGACATACATGCCTTTGGGAAACCCCTAGATTTAGGGAACCTGAGGGGAAGGAAGAGGAACCAAGGCAGGAAAGAAGACTAGGAGAGTGAGCACCCAGAGGCCAAGGAAGGAAAGACTACAGAGGAGGGGTGCTGAGCAGCCAGTGCTCCTATGAGGTGGAGGGTGTTGGAGGGAGTTACTGGCCTTTAAGGAAGCAGGAGAGGAAGGCACTATAGAGAAGGAAAGCATGTAGGCTGTATCTTAAGATTGCTACTGGGATTTGGGGAGTTTTTTGGGGAAGACAGTTAGTTTTGAGTCCTTGTGTAGACATAGTATAAGGACCTAGTGGTGGGAAAGAGAGCAAAGATAAAAAAGGGTGGTTCAGTCAGTTGAGCATCTGCCTTCCCCTCAGGTCATGATCTTGGGGTCCTGGGATCGAGCCCTATATTGGGCTCCCTGCGCAGCAATGGGTCTGCTTCTCCCTCTCCCTTTGTGATCTCTCTTGCTCTCAATCTCTCATATAAATAAAAAAAAATTAAAAAGATATAAAAAAGAGTAGGAATAATGGGTGCCATCCCAACTTAGGATAGGTGGAAGGTTGAGATGGCCACAAGTGGAAAGGAAGGAAGAAAAAAAATCCACTCCTTAGTATAAGGGAGAGGGGGCAGGGAAGGCAAACTCCCGTGAAATGGGTGCAACTTACAGGTCTCCATTTAGGGGAAAAGTCTAAAAACATTTGATATAATTGAACAAGTAATGAACAAACATTGATGAAGTTTTGGAAATGCATCCAGTTTAATGAACAATTTGTTCTTAATGGAGCTTGCAGCTCATAGGTATTTTGTCTTCAACTCTTGTGGCCTCCTGTTCCTTTCCAAGATTTTCCCAGAAGTGCTGGGAAAGTTGATGAAATATTTGGTAATTGAACAAGAAGGGAGCTATGTTGTTTCCAGGGCTGAGGGAGAAAGGTGAGGAGAAATCCTGCTACCTGTGGTATTTGTGGGCAGGAAGGTTAAAAGGACAGTAATGAGAAAGCTAGCTTTGTCTTCAAGGCCTGATGCTTGTCTTGATTTTATTGTTTTGTGTGTTTTCACCTTGTGGAATTCAATAAATATTTGCTCAGTGAATGAATAAGTTTAAGGTCAGACACTGTACACAAGAGTCGAAGAAATTGTATTTCCTGGAAAAGCTAGTGGGATTGAGTGCAGGTTTCCACAGTTGCCTCCCCAGCTCCATTTCATTTCAGTCACAAGGGATCTCAGGGACTTTAGCCCAAGGTCTTCCTTCAAGGCAGTAAGTGGATACATTTTCCCTGACAAGACTGCAGAGCCTAACCCAGTCGTTGTCCTTCTGTGGGACTCAGCCCATATGGTGTTCTGGAAACCTCTTGCCATTACCCACCTACCTCAGCTCTGACAGGTCATGGTCCTGCTCAAGCATAAAGGGGTGGTTTCTGGAGTTTGGCTGGTTTATAATCTTGGTTATGCTGGGTTAAATTGGGCAAGTTAGTTTACTTCTTGGTAACTCAGTTTCCTCAAACGTAAAATGAGAATAATAATATTTCCTCTTTCATATGATTTTTTTTGAAGATTGAATAAAATAATGCAGGTATGTAATATACAACATGATGACTATAGCTAACAGTGCTGTTTTATCTATAGAGAAGTTAAGAGACTAAATCCTCTCATCATAAGGAGAAAAAAATTTTTTTCCTTTCTTCTTTCTTTTATTTTTATTGTTATCTATCTTTGAAGATGGATGTGAGCTGGACCTACTATGGTAATCATTTCACAATATATGTAAATCAAATTGTCACACTGAATGCCTTAAACTTACAGGGTGATTTAGGTCAATTATTTCTCAGTAAAACTGGAAAAAGGGGTGCCTGGGTGGCTCAGTGGGTTAAAGCCTCTGTCTTTGGCTCAGGTCATGGTCCCAGGGTCCTGGGATCAAGCCCCACATGGGGCTCTCTACTCAGCGGGGAGCAAGCTGACCCTCACCCCCGCCCTCTGCCTGCCTCTGCCTACTTGTGATCTCTGTCAAATAAATAAATAAAATCTTAAAAAAACCCCTGGAAATACAGTATAAGTAAAGCATGCAGGAGGGTGTCTTGCACACAGTACTCAATACATGTTAGCAGTTATCATTGGAGATTACAGTTGCCTTTGATTAATAATTATGCATAAACCATATTTTTACTTACTAAATTTGATTTGACATTCTTTGAAAATATTGTGCATACACAGCAAATGAGAGAGAGGTGGGGGGATGTTGAGAAAGATTGAGTCTTACTTTTGGTGATGAAATATTCACAGCCACCTAGGTCAATACACTATTACAACTGAAAATAAGTTTCTGACAGGTGAAGGACTTGCCCAAGGCAATACCACTAGTAATGGCGGAAACAAGTCTAAATACTGTTTTTTGATCCCCAGTTCAGTGCCTCTAATGCTAATACCCATTTCCAGGCATGGCTTGGTAGTGTTTCAGAAGTCATCCCAGATTATGTTCCAGTTCAATTTTGTCCACAATTTTGTTAGTCACGGCAAACAAAAAACCAAGAGCTTGGACGAGAAAAGCAGCGGTTCGTCCGGCCAGTAGGTGGCGCAAAAGCGCTGTTACCGGGTGAGAGGCGGCCGGAGAGGGCGGAGCTCGTTCGGAAATGGGGCAACGTGTGCTTTCCTTTAATTGGCCTGAGGGCCTTGACCCACCATCCAATCAGAAGCGCCTGCGTCACCTTGTTCCCGAGCTAGGCGGCTGCCCGCGGAAATTTGAAATGGCTGACGGATTGCTGGCGGGTGGCGGGTTGGGGTCGCAGGCAATGACACCGCAGCCGGAGCGCACGGGCTGGGTGGTCGAGGAGGAGCCAGCGCCTCTGGAGAAAGGTGAGCACCCCTCTTGTCAGGCCGGAGGAGCCGCCTCCTAGCAGCGGACGGTGTCCGCGGTGGCTTGGGGCCGTCAGGACCCTCGGAGGGCGCCTGGGACTTATAGGCCTTCCGGAGCGGCTGGCTAGGGTGGCTGCGGTGACTGTGAGAGGCTCCGACCCCTTCTCACAACGTCAAGGTCGGGAAGTACCCTGGGCATCTCCTCTTCTCTTCGCCCCACCGGGCTTCAGCTTCCTTGACACTGAAAGGGGTTGGGCCGGCTCAGGAATTCCCAATAGGAATGTTTGGGTGGGCTTCCGGTTTTTTTGGCGGGGGGGTGGGGAGGGCGTTCATCTGTGGAGAGACGTCTCCTCTTTTTCATCTCAATCTCGGAGGAGCTCATGAATCCTTTCCCAAAAGAGAAGACAGTAAACTCTTGGCCTCAGTAGCTGCCCTGAGCACTGATGGTAGCTGACACGCCCGAAGCTGAGGGAGCCAGGGTGGGGCAGAGTCTAAAAATAGAGCCCAAGTGTAATTTTCAGTGCTGTGTACCTCTTTATGGAGATAACGTTATGATTTTTTTTCCCTGATATTTTAAGCTGTTCAGACTTTTCCTTTAACATTTTCAGTTGGATTATGAAGTGGAAAGAGTCCTGGCAAAGGGAGAAAACATGTATGTGATTTAATTCCACTGCTGATCCCTCTTGTGTACAGGCAAAAATCACTTGGCGTCAGTTTTCCTTTTTCCTATCTGGAAAACAGAGCCAGTGGTCCTACAAAATGGTGAAGATGAATTGAAATAATGTGTGAAAAGTACTACTTTCAAAGTAGTAAAGTAGTAAAAGTAAAAAAAAGTAGTAAAGAATTGTGCCGAAGTAAGGTGGTCTTTGCTTTTTTATATTGTGTTAAAATACACATAAAGTTTACCGTCTTATACCATCTTAATCATTTTTAACTGTATAGTTCAGTGATGTTTAATATATTCACACTGTTGTACAGCTATCACCATCTTGTCGTCATCTTGTAAATTGAAACTCTGTACCCATTAGACAGTAACTCCTCATCCTCCCCTCTCTCAGCCCCTGGCTACCAACACTGTAATTTCTGTATCTATGACTTTGACTACTGTGAGTACCTCATGTCAATGAATTCATACAGTATTTGTCTTCCTGTGACTGGCTTAGTTCATTTAGCATCATGTCCTCAGCGTCCATCCATGGTGTAGCAGGTGTCAACATTTCCTTCCTTTTTAAGGTTGAATAATATTCCTTTGTATACAGATATCACCTTTTGCTTATCCATTCAACCATTGATGGACTCTTGGGTTGCTCCCACCTTTTAGCCATTGCGAATAATGCTGTTATGAACATGGGCATAGAAATATGTTTTGGAGATCCTGCTTTCAGTTCTTTTGGATATATACTCAGAAGTGGAATTGCTGGGTCATATGGTAATTCTATTTTTAAATTTTTGAGGGACCACCATACAGTTCTCCATAGCCCTGTACCATTTTCCTTGCCTACAGCAGTGTATAAGAGTTCCTATTTATCCACATCCTCACCAACACTTGTTTCCTTGATAGTTTTTCTTATTGTTTTTTGATAATAGCTATCCTAATGGGTGGGAAGGGAAGGCATTATTTCTTTAATAAACATTTGTATATACTATTTGATGGGTAAGTGATTAACAGATAATTTATTGAATTAATGTAATTGAAACAGGCATGCTATCTTCATCTTCACTTTATAGGAGAGGAAACTGAGGCACAGATTGCCACACAGCTAGTGAGGTATTGTTTTCTGAGGCTCATGTGCTTTGGCATGTGAGCAGTAGACTTGAGTACACTGTGGGTCATTTGTGGGATCAACTAGTTCTGGTGGCCTGAACAGAGGCAAAGAAGTCGAAGGAGGGAGAAAATATGAGGAGCAGGGGGCAGTGGGGTGGGATGTGGTGGAGAGAAAGATTGCTGTTAATAACAGTCTCAGATATCCTCCCTGAAACAACCTGTGGAAACTATTTTGCCAGCTTAAATGTTACCCTCAGCATTGTTTATTTAGTAGTTGTTTTGTCTATTAAAAACATCATATTATACAGAATTAGATATTCCACTGATCAAATCATGCTTTATGAAACAATTACATACAGCCCAAACCTAATGTGATTAGCATTTTCTAATTCTTTCTTTAGACACAGTCACTGAAACTAGTGAGGAAGAACCTTTAGTAAAGTACCTTTAGTGAAGTAAACCTTATGCATTATTAAGAATCTCTCATCCCTGTTTATTGAGGGACCATTGACAGACTGATATTGCAGAAAATAAAGGGCGGCTTCAGCTCATTTGTGAAGGAATATAGGAAACTGGCTCCTAACTTTAATGCAGCTTTATAGAATTGTTTTGGGGAAAAAAATAACTGTAAGCTATTTGACCATTGTAAGTTGCTAGCTATAGTAAGAATCTTAACTTTATCCTTTGAAGGAGATTTTTAGTGATTGCCAGTGAATCAAAAAACCCTTTTTCTCTGCCTTCCTGAAAAACTTCACAGAACATCAAAGACCTAACCTATGAAAGATTTTAAGTGCTTATTGTTTCAAAGTAGAACTTGGATTTTGAGATATTTTCAAGTTTGGAAAACTGATTTCTTCTGACGATGATAAAGGTAAATTAAAGCATCACACCCAAATCCTTATTTGTATTTTGTTTAGAATTTCTAAGCAAGGATATGAAATTAGAAGCAGTCTGTAAGCACTGGAAGTGTCTGGGATAATTAAGCCTGCTTATTTTTGTTCTTTTAGCTCTGTTTCAAGATGAAGATTCATGCAGTGATTGCAGCAATCATGATAAGTCAGGTTCTAGTTTACCAAGTTTTGTGCCTGAAGGAAAGACTCATTTTCCAGAAATATTCCAGACAAGTCAACTTTTGTTCTATGAGCGATTCAGAGCTTATCAAGATTACATTTTAGGTGAGTAGGTTTTTGCTGTTGTTGTTTGTTTGTTTTATGTTTCCCTGCTTTTAATCTTTTCAGTTTACAAGTAGATTTCAGTCTCCAGATTGCTAGTTGGTTCTGAGAAAATGGATTTACTAACTTTTCTCTGCTTTATGCAATCTCAATTCTTATTGTGTTTAATTTGTTTGTAGCTGACTGCAAGGCCTCTGAAGTAAGAGAATTCACAGCTGAGTTCTTGGAGAAGGTCCTTGAACCATCTGGATGGCGGGCAGTCTGGCACACTAATGTGTTTGAGGTGCTGGTTGAGGTAAATTTAATTCTGTTGTTAAGACATTTGTCTCTAGCTAAAAGCACTTTCCTTCAGACTGTTAGAGCCAAAGTGCTTATTTTTAATTAAAGTTTATGAGCTGATTGAAAATAGCATGTTTTTCACATCTAATTGTCATGGTGTATGAAGTGTTCCGCAAATTTTAAAGGCAGCCAAGGAGGAGCTACTCGGGAATTGAGGTGGTTAAAGTTCTAGTGTCCTTTGACAAGGGGAAATGGATTATAAATCTATGAAGTGGAGGAGGTATTTGAGACCATTTTAAAAATAAAGAGACCTCATTATGAAGTCAACAGAGTTTCAATTAATTTTTTACCTTCTTAGTTGTAGCCCATTAAGTAGCTCAAACCAAACAGGCATTTTAAAACTGGCCTATTTTTTGACTAACAAATTTGTAGACATGTGGTTAATCTCTTGATAATGTGTCCCATTGTCAAAAGTAAAAACAATCTTATTTTTCAACTGACTGGGCCTTTTACACTAAATTTGCACCCTAATTATAGCTGTGAATTTTTCTGTGTTTGTTAACTGGACCACAAAAAACCCTGTTAACCTAAAATGTTAAACCAGGGAGTGAGAATACAAGTTGTTGCTGCAGCTCTTTGAGAAAATGGCATCATTTGCTGCAGTGATTATGGATGAGGCAGTGAGCTGCAGCTGTTCCTGGTGACTTAAGTTTTGTATTACGTTAATATGTTTGGTGGCAGGAAAGGCCTATTAATTTGGTTATGATAGTGTTAGTCATTGGTCCTGTCCTCCATACCCATCCAACCCGCCACTTCCATCCTTGATCCATTCTCCCAAAATTGTCAAAGTCATTGTTTTAAAAGAGAAATGTGTCATTCTTCTGCTTAAAATCTCTAATGCATTGCATTTACCAAAGCCATAGTGTTGGCTTTGTGGCTTTTCATTGTCTAGAGAATACAAAATCCAAGCTCCTTCCAATGCTGTTTCTGTCTTGATCTCTTTGCCCTTTTCTCTCACCTCATCTCCTGCTGCCCCTCCCCCGCCCATTTCTTTCCTTTGGTTTCAGCAAGAAATACTGCCTGTCTGCTGCTCCAGCAGCCAAGCTTTTCTCTGCCACAGGGCCTTTTTACCTTCCTGCTCTTCAGATGGCTGCTTCCCTTTCATCCTGTACATCACAGCTAAGAAGTGACTCTGACCATCCCAACAAAACTAGACTACCACTCCTGTTGGTTATACTTTGTCACATGCTCATCACCATCTTGTTTGTCTCAATTACGGTGTAAGCTTCATTTGGGTAAGAGCCAGGCCTTACTTGTTTATTTTTTATATTATGGAGGAAGGCTCCTGTTCCCATTACCTGCATAAAAAAATCAGGCTATTAGTAGTGTTTTGTATGTATCTTAATTTTGATTTCCATGTAAGTCACATTATTTTAAATTTCAGGTCACAGATGTAGACTTTGCAGCCTTGAAGGCAGTGGTGACGCTTGCCGACCCATACCTCTGTGAATCTCAAGTGAGCTCTTTTACCTTGGAGTGTATGAATGAGCTCCTCGATCTGAAGGAACATCGGTTGCCGCTGCAGGAGCTATGGGTGGTGTTTGATGATTCTGGAGTATTTGACCAGACAGCCCTTGCAATTGAGCATGTCAGGTAGGAAGAGAGGAGAGTTGATAAAAATAACCTCGTCGCTAGAAACTATGGATGAAATGCACTAATTCTAGCCTGTTTTATATACCCAGATTTAAAACTCATACTGTAAATTTGGTCATTGCAGTATTTTAAAATATTCAAAGATAGGGGAATCTTTTTTAAATTAAAAAGATTTAAAAAGCATTTTAAATTTTCATTTGAGGTAATTTCAGACTTACAGAAAAATTGGAAAAAAAAATACAAAGAATTCCTGTATGGCTTTCATTCAGTATCCCCAAATGTAAGAAAAGATAGGAGATTCTTTGTTTGATTTGCATATGTTTAGAAACCCTTAAAAGTTCTGGATGCTAAGGCTTATGGTTGATGTACTTGAATATGAGGAAAGAAGAGAAAGTGAAGGAGATGGTACATGATGTCTTGTGCACTGATAAGACATATATATGTATATAATTTTTTTTTTTTTTAAAGAATGTATCTGGCCAAAGAAGGTGTCTTCTTAGGTCATTTCCAGGATCCTTAGGGGATATGTTCATGCCTTTCAATCTTTTTTGGCATACTTGATTTCCACTTGAACATGTACTCTCCTTGTCCTTTCAGTGAGGAGGAAAGCTCCTACCTGGATTAAGCAGTATGCTTTTTAAAAAAAAAAATTAATTACAATATAGGTAATATACAGTGTTATATGAGTTCCAGGTGTACAATATAGTGATTCAGCAGTTCCATACATCACCCTGTGTTCATCAAGGGAGCACTCCTTAGCTCTCATCACCTATTTCACTCATCCCCCCAATCACCTCCCCTTTGATAACAATCATCAGATAGATCTTTTGTCATGTAGTTCCTGATAAAGGTACTTCTTTTCGATCTTCTGTGTTATAAGTATATTCACTAAGGAAGGCTGACTTTTGTCTATTTAAAAATGGACTTCTGTTCCTCTAGGAACTGGAAGACTGGATAATATAATGATCATGTTCATAGTGTGGCATAGTGTCTTGTAGTTTTCAGTTTTTGTACCATTAGTGAGTTAACCTGGTTTTGCTGAGCTTAATTTGAATGCTCTACAAAGAAGCAGGGAATCTCAGGTCCTGCTTCCAAGATCTTATGGAAAATTTCAAATTGTACCCAAGAAATTTTAACCCTATATGTTTAGTATTAGGCCTAACAATATAAATCTAAAGAATGGCCTCTGTCCAGAACCAATATAATTAATTCTCTTATGTTTCTCTCACTTGAAAAAAATCTGTCAATCGAAGCATTTGAAGGTAAAGGGATAATTGATGAGTTTAGGAAATTAAGAATCAGGGAGCTAATCTCTAGGGGTATTGAAGTTGGTAGAAAGACTAGTATTTAGAATTAGTAATGGTATTATTTGAAGGTGAGCCTGGCAAATTTATTCTTCATTTTGAGGGCTCAGATTCTGGTCAATGCCCAGAAAAGTTCAAATTATGCAGGTTCTTGAAAGGTCCGTAATCAAAGGAGGGAGACTGATAAAAAGTGAAAGTCTAGCAAAGCTTTATTTTGCGCCAAGCATCGAGAATCAAACTGACTGGTCGGGGTGTCTCTTACAAAGAGGCGACCCCTCTCAGCCTCACAGACTAACTTTTATAGTGGAAAAGCCATGTGGTTGAGCCTGGCTACACACACAGGTGGCCAATGAGATTTCAATTTACCCTAGTAGGTATATGCGTGCCCCACTGATTGGATGTCTCCACCTGGCTTGACCCGCCCTTGTATCTGGGCTTTGCTACCTGGAACTGGTTTCCTGGACTTGTTTTTAAATAAATTCCTCTGCAAGGGGCAGGGTCAATCTAAGTTTACTGCAAAATGGTTCCCTCTGGCTAAGTAGGCCCTTACAGTTCTCATTTGTTTACTCAATGAATATTCAAGTGCTGGGTCCTGAGTTGAGGTGTAGATGGGACTGGAGCATGAAGCTGACACAATCACCGTCACCAGGGGCTGTCAATCTAAAGGTGGGAGATGAATCTTAATCACACAAAAGTGTATATGTGATTGGATACTGCAGTGAGTGCAGTGAAGAGGTAGAGTGTCCTAAGGTTAGGTCAATTACATGGTTGTGTCTTGAGGAAATGGCATTTGAACTTTGATCTGAAGTATTGGCTAGGTGAAGGGGGCTGTGGCTGGGGTAGGGAGGGAACAGGTACAGGAGCTGAGTGAATTTAAGGTGCTGAAAGGCCAGTGTGACTGGAACAGACAGTAATGGAGGAGGCTTAGGAAACCAGCTCAGAGGTTGTCAAGAGTCAGAAGATGCAGGGCTTTGTCAGCCAGTTAGTCATTTTTGTCTTTAAGAGCACTGGGGAAGCACCGAAAGGTTTTTATTCAAAGGTGAATAGGATTAGCTTTGTATTTTGGAAAACAAATGCAGGGAGATGGACTAGGAAGACCAGGTTAGGGACAAGAGAGTGGACTAGAGTGGGGTATGGAGAGGACACATGGAGGCTTCCTGAGAAGGTAGGATGGCTGGGACTTGGTGGTGGAGTAGAGCTGGGGGATGAGGAGATAATGAGTGGATATGGCAGAAGTCAAGGTTTCTGCCTTGAGGGAATAAACACCAGAGGAGGTGCAGATGTGAATGATGTATGAATGTCCAATTCAGTACTGGTGAGCTTACTACTTGAGAGGGGTCTTAAAATGTAAGTATAAGATCACCAAGTGGAGAAGGTGGACAGCCTTCCAGCATGTCACATGGAGGCTTGAAAGGGCTTCTGAAATGGGAGTTTGCATAAGAGGTCTGAGGTAAGAGAGGGGCTCTAGAGCCAGATTGTGAACCCATGGAATACCTCCATGCTCAGGATTTGAACTTCATTCTGAGGGTAGGAACCAGCAGTTTCTTTTTACTGAGTAAAGGCATGCTCAGGTTCTTTTTTTTTTCTTTAAGATGACTCTAGAGGGGGCGCCTGGGTGGCTCAGTCTTTTAAAAAAGCCTCTGACTTCGGTCCAAGTCTGGGGTCCTGATATGGATCCCTGCATCGGGCCCTCTGATTGGCAGTGAGTCTGCTCCTCCCCCTGCCTTTGTTCTCTCTCTCTCTCTCTCTCACCCTCAAAAAAAAAAAAAAAACAAAAAAAAACAAAAACTAAAAAAAAAAAAAAAAAAAGCCAAACAACAACTAAAAAAGATAACTCTAGAGGATGAAGAGACTGGCAGTCTAATCTATAAGGATTAAGAGATGGCTTCATTTTCACTGCTCCTTTTCACAGCAGAACTTCCTGGCAGAGTTCTGTGTAGTCTCAGTCTGCACTTGGCATTTCAGTAATGCTTCTGCCCCACAGCACCACTGAAATTGTGCTTGGGTCATCAAAGTCCTCCTTGTTCTCTTTCCCCATCATCTCTTCTCTGATCTCATCTTGCTTTCCCTCTTGGTCACATTCTAGTTATTTGGTCATTCCCATCTTCTTAACACACTCTCCTCCCATCTTCTTAGTTATCTTGGCTCTTGCTCAAAACTTTAAAATGTTGGAGTTACCCAGGGATCCATCCTAGGCTAGCTACCCTTCCCTCTATTTAATCAGCCTTGGAAGCACATTAGAATCACCTGGGAATTGTTTTTTATAAGACTATTCCAACTAATACATGAGTAAGGAATGATAGGATCAGAATATCAATATTTTACAACCTGTAATAAATAAAGGTTCTAGGCAATGATCATGATTGGCTGCTACAACCATTGGTTGAAAACTGATAAGGAACTTTGTAGTGGATGGATCAGGCTGACAAAACTGAATCCAATGGTTTCTTAACCTCATCATCAGAAGAGATGACCAGGCATCATATACTTCCTAATGGAAGTACATTGTGTCCCCTTTTAAGTATCCTTGCCAAAAAAAAAATCTTTCCTAAAGCTGATCAAGTCTTTAGATCTTACTGTCTGTTTACCAGAAGTGAAAGAAACAGAAGAGCATGTTACATGACCCCATAAAGATGCAATCAATAAAATTCAGAGTGTGGAAAACTTAAATAAATTGCAAGGAGAAAAGGAGGGAAGGATAATTTATAGAATAAAAGTGATTTAGTTAAGTGCAGTGGTTGACCCTTGTTTCCTTATTTGAACAAGCCAATGACAAAACAGCAGCAGCAACAATAGCAGAAGAGACAAACGGAAAATTCAACACTAACTGGATATTTGGATATTAAGGGATTTTAACTTTTTCTTGATATAAAGATTTATTTTAGAGCTACATACTAAAATTTGTGAATGATATTATATGTTTGACATTTGCTTTAAAGTAATCCAGTGTCAGTATGGTGGGGGTGGGGAGCAAAGAAGTGAGTCGGTAGGGTAGAGATGAAATAAGATTGCCTATGTGTTGATCATTGTTAAAGCTGGGTGATGCATACATGGTATTCATGATACTATTTGCTCTTGTATATGTTTGAAAGTTTCCATAATAAAAATTTGTTAATTGGATAGGTTTAAAAAAATTCGATTCTGTATCTAACTCCCACCCTCCCCAAAGATTCTGATTTATTGGTCTGGAATAGGTTTGGGAACCAACTTTTGAAAGCTTCCAAGAGGACTCTAACATGAGCTGGGTTTGAGAACTGCTGCCTTATGTTGTTTCCCTAGATGATCTCATCTGTTGCTTTAACGCTGTCAGTGAGCTGACAACTCCCAGATTTATATCTGTAGCCCTGATCTTTCCCTTGGGCTCTGGGTTTGTTATATTCATCTTTACTCTTGACATCATCCACTTGGAGGTCAGATAGGCATCTCAATTCAAACATGGAGAAAACAACTCTGTTTTTAACCTAAACCTATTTCTCTCCAAGTCTTTTCTGCCTTAATAAATGGCACTACCATCCACCCAATTATAGATGGTCAATAAAACTTTTCTCTTTTTTTAAATTTTATTTATTTAGAACATGAGCTGGTGGGGGGAGGGGCAGAGAGAGAGGGAGAAGCAAATGCCCCACTCAGTCAACATGGGACTCGATCCCGGGACTCCAGGATCATGATCTGAGCTGAAGGCAGACATTCCACAAACTGATCCACCCAGGCACCCCAATAAATAGTTCTAATTGAAGATCATAATGGAACCAGTATTGTAGAAAAATTTCTTTGGCCAATCCGTAGAAGTTCTATGACTCATGACTGAAGTCTACCATTTATGTAGCTTTCTCTCTTGTAGCTGATACAGTTGTTTTGATTTAGTCTTTAGCTTGCACCCCTCCAGAACTCTAATACCGAGCCAGTGAATAAATTTGAATGATTTGAATTTCTTTTTCAGGTTTTTCTATCAAAACATTTGGAGGAGCTGGGATGAAGAAGAGGAGGATGAGTATGATTATTTTGTCCGATGTGTTGAACCTCGATTGAGATTGTAAGTTAGTGACCTGTACATGTTGGAAAAATAGCTGCCCTGGTTTAATTTTATCCATCTGGTGTATATATACTTCAGGGGCCCACACATAGAACAGGCCACCATACAAATAGTATAACTCATTAAAAAGTTATTAAATGAAACTTGTGCAAGTGCAGAGAAACCTACTTTAAGTTTATAAAGTGAGTAATAGCAGAGTTCAGGGACCCTGAAGTTAAAGAGCTAACTTTTATAAAATAAAACTCAGTTGAGCTGATGTGTTTAAAATTTTTTTTAAATTTTTTAAAAATTTATTTGTCATAGAGAAGGGGAGAGAGAGAGAGAGAGCACACAAGCAGGCAGAGAGGCAGGCAGAGGTAGAGAGAGAAGCAGGCTTCCTGCCGAGCAAGGAGCCCATGTGGGACTCGATCCTAGGACCCTGGGATCATGACCTGAGCCGAAGGCAGCGGCTTAACCCACTGAGCCACCCAGATGTCCCGAGCTGATGTGTTTAAAAAAACTCCCTGTGTTAAATTCAAACAGTTGTTTGAAAAATAGTGAAATTAGTTGAATTATAGAAGACTTCTTTTGTTTTAATTTTTTAAAAGAGAACTTTAAAAAAATATTTGGCTTTATTCTAAGTTCCTACAGTAAAACACACTAGGTTAAACTAACAATTATTTCAGGGCATTTTGTCAAGTTCTTGTCCTTGAATCCTATTTGACAAATGGATGAAAATATGAAACAATTAATATTGGTGGTGCATAAAAATTTCCTAAATAGTGAAAACACGTTCTTTTTCTAATTTGTCATATTTTAATAGGGAAAAATGCTTACATTACAAAAAACCCTAGCTTAATGGTGCAACCCAAGTAGTTGTTTTGCACTGATTTTGTTAAATGTGGCATTCACATTTCCACTAGATGGTACTCTAAGACCAGGTAATTTTTCTTGTATTCTTAAGTGGTAATTTAAAGGCAGTGCTGCTATAAGAATAAAATTAGAACTGGCACTCAAAAAAATTTTGTAGAAGTTAAGTTTTTTTCCCTGTGTGAAAGATGATTTGGTTACATAAGATAAGGTAGTAACCCATTACATTTTTGTGGAACCCAATTAGATTTAGTAAGTTTCTCTTGGTTTATATTGTAAATAAGAAGTAAAAAAAAAAAAATATGTGAAAAGTCTGGTTAATGGTTCTACCTGATTTAGAATTATGTATGATTTCTATTTAGCCTTTCCAATTTTTCCATTGTGCATTTCCTATTTTCCCATAGTATATTCAATAAAATGCCAGGATTTCAATAAGCTTTCATATTTTCTAGTTTTGGTACGCTTGGCCTTAGAAAGCAATGATTGGGGACGCCTGGGTGGCTCAGTTGGTTAAGCAGCTGCCTTCGGCTCAGGTCATGATCCCAGAGTCCTGGGATCGAGTCCCACATCGGGCTCCTTGCTCGGCAGGGAGCCTGCTTCTCCCTCTGCCTCTGCCTACCACTCTGTCTGCCTGTGCTCGCTCTCTCTCTCTCTATAACAAATAAATAAATAAAATCTTAAAAAAAAAAAAAAAGAAAGCAATGATTGGTTTTGATTGAAGTGAAATGTATTGGTAGGTGAATATTGTGTATCTAGCAAATTGATCTTGGAAAGGACTGTTTTCTGATTTGACAGCTTTACATGTTCAAACAAGAAATGATTTACATACATACGTTGTACATCACTGGCAGATGGGAAAGCATTAAGGGAGGAATTGTTTTCAGTTATGGAGAAGAAACTACAGTACTTGGTGGGGAAACTGGAATGTTATCAAATGTAGGCAGACTCTTTATAAAAGGTCCCTGGGCAAAGATAGGAGTACTGTTATCAACAGGCAGGATTTAAAGGTAATCAAACCATATTGTCTTGATTTTGCACTGTGAGGTATATGTTTTTCCTTTTTAATTCAAAACGCTGTGCTTCAAAGCTGTGTCTGAGACACAGGTGTTGGTTCATTGCTTTTACACCACAAAGTATCACTTTAATGAAAAGAAATAAGCTGATTGGCATGGATATTAGAAATGCTAAGAATTTTATTTTAAAATTTGAGTCTTAGGGGCACCTGGGTGGCTCAGTGGGTTGGAGCCTCTGCCTTCAGCTCGGGTCATGGTCCCAGGGTCCTGGGATCGAGCCCCGCATCGGGCTTTCTGCTCAGAGAGCCTGCTTCCTCCTCTCTCTGCCTGCTTCTCTGCCTGCTTGTGATCTCTGTCTGTCAAATAAATAAATTAAAAAAAAATTTTTGAGTCTTAATCTTCATAACTTAATAGACCTGATCAAGCAGTCAGTGGTTTGGTTCCCAATTTTTCTGTTTGCAGAGTGGATTTCTAGAATATCTTTAAATGAGTATGGATTAACCAAAGCAGACAAAATCCATGCTTTTCAAGCTTCACCTAATTCATTTAGTTGAAAAGTGGAAAAAAATTATTTTTTATTCATTTTAAATACTGTTTGAATGTTAACTGTAATTTCATGTAAATTTATTTAGGATGTAATTCTGTTTTTTCCCCCCATCTTATTTAGAGCATGACTAAGTTGAAAAAACATCATCTAAGGCAATAGTTTTCAGCCTTGACTGCACATTAAAATCCCCAAGGAACTTAAAAAAAAAACCTCTCTACTTCTAGAGATCAATTTAATTGGTCTGAATGGAGACCTAAGCATTTGTATTTTTAAAAGCTTCCCAGTGATTCTAATATGCAGTTAAGGTTGAAAAACTCTGGCCTCAGGAACAGCTAGTCAATATACATTTAATTGGGAAATGGCGCAACTATTTTAAAACTATAGGTAATGACAATAATATTGCAGTTTATTTTCAAATCCATTAATTTCACATCTGTTAATGTGATTGTATTACATTCATAAAGTATTTTATTGCGTCTAGAAATACTTTTTGTTCTATCTATATGTTTGAGAAGGTGTATAAACTAATAATAAATTTTAAGTGCCAATAAGGTTGCCCAATACAAGGTTCTTTTGTTTTAATCACTCTCTAGTAATGGCAGCTTTATATATTTTTTTCTGAGACTCTCAAAGGCTTACATTTTTGAAACATACTGTAATAATCTTCCTAAGGGAATATTCAGCATAATTTTGTGCTGTAGTACTTTAAATGTGAGGAAGGACTAAAGCCAATGCTTGAATCATTTTTAATTTTTGATCCTATAAATATGGTAATCTTCAAAATTGTTATGAAACTATTGGGATACTTCCCTTCCCACCCTGCCCCACACTCCCAGATTGCCCTCTGACATCTACTTATTAAGATTTTGAATCTAATATATGAGAACATAATTTTTTTATTAAATAATGATACAAATAGTAAAACATGAACTTTTAGTGTTTCTAAAGCACAAATCTAAGGACAAAACCCAGCAACTCCCCAAAGCAAGAAACGTTAGTGACTTTAATGAAGTGGTCCTTAAAACTTTAAATAGCTTCCAGTTATAATAGAGTGCTATTCAGAAAGACTTTACATGTACCTGAGTTATGTAGGATAAAATGCTTTTCTTCCTGGTCTTTGAGGACTAGATGGGCTGTTTTAATGATAGGAAAATGTGTCAGAAAGGCAGTGGATTTCAATTTGCTTTTAAACTTTCAGGCATTATGACATCCTTGAAGACCGAGTTCCTTCAGGACTTGTTGTTGATTACCGCAATCTGTTGTCCCAATGTGAGGAGAGTTACAGGACATTTTTAAATCTGAGAAGCAGTTTGTCAAATTGTAACTCTGATTCCGAGCAGGAAAACATCTCCATGGTTGAAGGGTTAAAATTATATTCAGAGATTGAACAGCTGAAACAAAAGCTAAAACTCATTGAGAATCCTTTGTTGAGGTATGTGTGTCTTTGTTATTCCTAGTTAGTTGGCATCTTTTCTAACCAGCTATCTTACTAAGAACTGACAGGTGTGTTGGTTTCTCTAAGATACGTGTTCGGTTATCAGAAGAATTCGAATATCCAAGCAAAGGGCATTCGTCCAAATGGTCAGAAGATCATGCATGTGGTCTCCTCCACCATGATGACTGGTCTGCTGCGGTCTCTGCTCAGGGACAGGCTTTGTCAGGAGTCTTGTAAGGAGGAAACAGAAATTCAGGTAAAAGGAGATTTTTGCCTGAGTGTCTTTTTTTCTTCGAATTCACTCCAGGTTTTCCTGAATTCTACAAAGCATTTACAGGAGCTTACCAGAATTATTCTTTTGTGAAATGGGTAGTAGCGAGAGCCCTGCCTTTCATCAGCGTTAGGAACTTACCAAGCATGTGTTGATCATGAAGAGATACTTAGGTATGCACCTTTATAAAGTGAAGCATGAGGGTACCTGGAGTGATATGTAGGTTTGCCATTTTGTGTGTATTCACAATCTGTTTCTGTTTTCTAGTTCCATAGTGATCCGTTGTCTGCTATAAATGCCTGCTATGAAGGTGACACTGTGATTGTTTGTCCTGGCCATTACATGGTACATGGTACATTCTCCATTGCTGATTCCATTGAGCTGGAAGGTGAGTCTGGAATATCATGCAACCAAACTCTCTTGCATGATATGCTTAAGAAAACAGTAAGTCACTTGGAGCTTGCTGAAGCTCTAAGAATATGATTTAATCCATTTGATTTCAAATGAGTTGCCCTAAAATATTTTTTTTTCAAAAGATTTTGTTTATTTATTTGTCAGATAGAGAGAGAGCGCAGGAGCGAGCACGGCAGACAGAGTGGCAGGCAGAGGTAGAGGGAGAAGCAGGCTCCCTGCTGAGCAAGGAGCTCGATGTGGGACTCGATCCCAGGATGCTGGGATCATGACCTGAGCCGAAGGCAGCTGCTTAACCAACTGAGCCACCCAGGCGTCCCGAGTTGCCCTAAAATATTAAGAGTCTTGGAAGTATATGGGGGATTGACTCAATGTTTGAGCAAATTGAGATATGATTATTTGTATGTGTTGGGAAAATAAGCATATAGAGAAAAAAGGACCATTAGGAAGAAGCATATTTTCTAGATTATAGGTAGCTTATGGAGAGGAAATCTCATTTCTAGAATAAAAATTTTTCCTAGCAATATTTTTTTAAAGTTTAGTATTTTTATTAACTGCTTACTCTTATTTCTTATGTGTTATGGATATGTTGATGCATGGTTTTTTGTTTTTAAATTTAGCATATTTTTGCATAGGTATAGGTCCAACTTGAAAATGGACTAAAAATCTTTTATTCTTTATTTTTATTTTAAATTACTTTTAATTTTATTTTTCAAAGATTTATTTATTTGAAAGAGACTGTGAGAGAGAGTGAGCACCATCAGGAGGAGGGGCAGAGGGGGAAGAAGACTCCCTGCCCAGCAGGAACTCCATCCTGGGACTCTGAGACAATGACCTGAACTGAAGGCAGATGCCCAACTGAGCCACCCAGGTGCCCTTATTAATTCTTTAAAAGCTTGCTGAGGGGCTTTTAAACGTGGTTCAGTCAGTTGAGCGTCTGAATCTTCTGAATCTTGGTTTTGGCTCAGGTCATGATCTCAGGGTCTTGGGATCAAACCCAGCTATGGCTTCACTTTCTGCGGGGAGTCTGCTTCTCTCCCTCTCCCTCTGCCCTTCTCCAGCTTGAGCTCTCGTGCTCTCTCTCCAGAGGGGAAAAAAATTAAAAGCTTGCTGAATGTCAAATTCTACACTTTGTATCTTGACCAAAGTGTACTTTTGAGAACATTTATGTTGAAAGATTCTATTAAAAATAACTTTTTTGCAGGTATCATCTTATTGTACATTTAGAGTGATTCCTAAATTTAGGTTATTTTACAGTTGTTCATCTTGGTCCTGTGTATTTCCATAACATGTCAAATTTAGATGCACCTGTTCAACTATTTACCAAAAGAGCTTCAAGTTAGCAATAAAGCTTGTAATGCAAAAAATCATTTATCATTTTGGGACTTGTGCAGCTGTTCACAAACTGCTTAAGCTATGTTCTTTATCTTTATCTTGTCAAAACTTCTTAATGGAAACAAGGCTAGGAGTTTAATTTCCTGCTGTTCACTAGTACATCACCTCACCCCCTTTTTTGTTTTATGTATGTAATTTTTGTTCTTTTTCTTCTCCAATATTTGATATATAATAGAAGTGTGTGTATAAATAACACATCTGCAGGATAAATCACTGCAATAAAAACACTTTATTTTTTGGCATAGTGAAAATAACATTGATATTATAGATTGTATGGTGGATAAGAGTTCTTCCTAGATTGGTGAGGGTATTAATAATGAAATTGTCAAACTGTAATAAAAAACCATAAAGAATTCTGATAGTCAAGTGTAAAGATAAGTAGATTTACTGACAGAAGGCATTTCTGAGAATTTGGGAAATCCTATGGTATCTCTAGTGTGAATTTATGGAGTACTGGTTCATGAGTAAGATTAAAGGTTATCTGATATCTTTTCTGATCTATAGCTAACACTTATCACAGGAGATATATAATTGAGTACCTACTGTGTTTAGGGTGTTAGTAATACTTATAGTAGGGTTTTCCTTTCTTGTTTAGAACATATCTTCACTTAAGTGATGGTTTTATGTTTTAAACTGCTAAGAAGAGGGCGCCTGGGTGGCTCAATCATTAAGCGTCTGCCTTTGGCTGGGGTCATGATCCCAGGGTCCTGGGACCCAGCAAAGCATCAAGCTTCCTGCTGAGGAAGCCTGCTTCTTCCTCTCCCACTCCCCCATTTGTGTCACCATTCTCACTGTCTCTCTCTCTCACTCTGTCAATTAAATAAATAAATAAAATATTAAAAACCCTACTAGGAATATGTAGTATGTTTATGCAATAATCTGTTTTTTCTCAATATGACAATTCTTTTATTATATTTTATTTTTTTGATGATTTAAAAAAAACAATGGTTATTAGAAAATGTTCCAACTACAGACAGACAAAAAGAATCAGGAAAAAAAAATACTCAAAATCCAATCATCCATTCTACCACTGGCAGCATTCCCGAGTATGGAGTACTCTTGCATTCTTTTCCAGTGTCCCTGAAATCTTGTCTGTGTCTTTTGATGTGGTGACTGCTTTCATTTACTCAAGCAAAGTCTCATCTTAGACAATGAGAGTTATTTCTTACAGCTTTGTTTATGTGCTTTTGTTTTATGATAAAAGTCAGGCAACTTCTCTAGTTTTCTGACACTTCAGTTTTTTGTAAGCCCATTCAGAGGTCTGGTCTGTATTATTAGTTTGAGATTTGTAGAGACCCAGTGTCTTTTATTGGTTCACAAAGTAGACCTATTTCTTCAATAATTAAAATGATTTTAAGTTTATTAGATTGGAAGTCAGTCTGTTTAAGAGAATACTAAAATTATTGTGTTATGTTAGTCACCATACACAATGAAAAAAAAATAAAGGCAAAAAAAATAATACTAAAATTAGAAAATCTTGAGAAATGCTTAGGTTTTTTTAAACCTAATTTATTAGAATAATAGAATTTCAGAGTTGGGAAAAAAATTTATAAGGGTTAAGCTTTTTGAACCAGCTGTATTTAGGAGTATTTATTTTTATATTGCAGTTTTGTAGGCAAATTTAGCGCTGAACTGGTCTGAGATGGTTGATAGCATAGTCTTCCTGATATGGGGGGCAAATTGAGGAATTGTTATTATTAAAAATTATATACCCTAGTTTAAATTAAACAAGATATGTAGGGAGATAATTAGATTTTATTTAAATGCAACTTGGTTGACTGGTCTCATATTATTTGGAGCCATTTGAAATAGAGAAATCTATTGTAGCAATTTTAGTGTAGACATTTCCCCTCACTCATCTTAAATGCTCTTGTTCTCTTCCTTAGGGTATGGTCTACCAGATGATATTGTGATAGAAAAGAGGGGCAAAGGAGATACTTTTGTGGATTGTACAGGTGTAGATATTAAAATCTCAGGCATAAAATTTATCCAGCATGATGCTGTAGAAGGAATCTTGAGTAAGTATCTGAATATTTCCTGTATTATTTTGTTCCAGGTTTTAAAAGAAAACTTTACTTTTCCTAGAAGATGCAGTTTAACAAAAACACTTTTGAGTCTGTGAAAGGCTGATTATTTATGTATATAACATGATGACTTAGGAAGTTACTCTAAAGTAAAAAATAGTTCAGCCTGTTCTTAAAAATTTGTTAGTTTAATATTGATTTCCTTGTGATCTTTTTTTTTTTCCCCCTTTTAAACATTCCAATATTGTGGTCTGTATTCTTTGTATTCGATTTAGCCCTAGACTCAGTGCAGGTCTATTCACATTGTGCTGGTACTGGTTTTCTAGAATCTTAAATTGGGTCTCCTTTTCTTTTCCCTTCCAAGATACTCATGAAAGTTACTTTCTGATACTTTTTTTTGGTAATGAAAACTGTTTTTAAGTTGATTTTGCATTTCTGAGATCAATTCAATCATTTTTAAGAATGCTGCTTTTAAATTTTAGTCATTATTTTATAAAATATGAGTTCGTAATTCTAGTATCAAAGTTTAAATGGTAGCTAGAGAAATATTTAGACCACCTAATGTCAGCTCTAGACCATTTCTAATATTGGAAAACACACATTACTTAAAGCATTTGATTGCACGTTTTCATCCTAGTCATTCACCGTGGTAAGACCACATTGGAAAATTGTGTGCTGCAGTGTGAAACTACAGGAGTCACAGTGCGAACATCAGCAGAATTTTTAATGAAGAACTCAGATTTATATGGTGCCAAGGTAGGATAATCTCTTATCCTTTGGGGAAATAGTTTAGGTTTAAATTCTAAATATGTAAACAAAATGTGGGACCGAGATGTAAGTGCATACTCCTGTTCTCTTTCTTCAAAGAGGTTCAGACAATTTTAGGTCTTAAGTCCGACAGATTCAGTTGTATAAGGAAGAAAAATAAGAAGTCTCAGTTACTATGTGCTAACTCTGAGAATTTTAGACCCTTCACATTTGTTAACTATATAAATGATTTTATAGCAATTGAAGTTCAGTTGCTTTTGCTTTTTAGTATATGTGCTGCCAAAGCAAGCACGCTTTTGCTTTTTAATTAGACTTTTTATTTTGAGAGAATTGCTGAGATAAAATGTTATAAGAAGTAATACAGAGAAATCCTGCATTGTATTCTGTTACTACTATCGCTTCTTGGCCTTTTGGCTATGATCAAGTATATTCTGATACTAGTTGTAACATCTTGCAAAACTGTAGTACAATAGCACAACAGGATAATGTCCATTCAGTCAAGTGGAGTATTCCCATCATTCTAAGGATCCTGCATATTGCCTTTTGAGACTGGCATCTACTTCTTTCTCCTTCAGACTTCTTTAATCACTCTCTTCTCCATTTGTATTATTTCACCATTTCAAGAATGTTATGTAACTGTAAATCATTATGACCTTCTGGGACTGGCTTTTTTCACTCAGTACAATTCTCTGGAACTTGATCCAAGTTGTAGGTACCAAGTGTTTTTTCTTATTGTTGAGTATTATTCCAGCATATGGTTCTTGCAGTTTGTTTAACTGTTCACCTGTTGAAAGGTATCTGGGTTGTTTCCAGGTTTTGGCTATTGTAAATAAAGCTGCAGTAAACATTTGCATATAGGCTACTATGTGAACACTTTTTTCTCTGGAGTAAATGACCAGGAGTGCAGTTGTAGGACACATGGTAGCTGCATGTTTACTTTTTTTTTAAAAGACATGGCCAAACTTTTCCCGAGTATCATTTTATATCATTTCATTTTACATTATATCATTTTACATTCCCATCAATGATGTTTGGGTGATACAGTTTCTTCATATCCTCACCAGCATTTGGTATTTTTACTGTTTTAGTTTTAGCCATTCTGATAGGTGTATGGTTTTTAAATTTAATTTAATTTATTTTTTAAAGATTTAATTTATTTGACAGAAAGAGAGAGTGCACAAGTGGGCAGAGAAGCAGGAGGAGGGAGAAGGAGAAGCAGGCTCTCTGCTGAGCAGGGAGCCTGATGTGGGGCTCCATCCCAGCACCTTGGGATTGTGACCTGAGCTGAAAGTAGCCGCTTAACCAACTGAGCCACCCAGCCACCCTTATAGGTGTATGGTTTTAATTTGCATTTACCTAGTGGTTAGTGATGTGAAACATTTTTTCGTATGCTTACTTGCCATCCTTCTCTTCAGTGAAATGTCTGTTTGTGACTTCTGCCCACTTTCTAACTGGATTATTTGTTCTTTTTTTACTGTGGAGTTTTGAGGGTTCTTTTTTTTTTTTTTTTAAAGATTTTATTTATTTGACAGACAGAAATCACAAGTAGGCAAAGAGGCAGACAGAGAGGGGAGGAGGAAGCAGGCTCCCTGATGAGCGGAAAACCTGACGCGGGGCTCGATTCCTGGGCCCTAGGATCACGACCTGAACTGAAGGCAGGGGCTTTAACCCACTGAGCCACCCAGGTGCCCCAAGAGTTCTTTTTATATTAGATACTAGTCCTTTGGTGGGTATTTGGATTGCAGATTTTTTTTTTGAGAGAGAGAGAGAGAGAGATGATGCGCACACATCTGTGAATAGGCCGGGTGGGAGGGGCAGAGGGAGAGGGAGACAGAGAATCTCAAGTCCAGACATGGCACCATGTCCAGCTCAGAACCCTACTTTTGGGGCTTGATGACATGACCCTCAGATCATGACCTGAGCCAAAATCAAGAGTTGAATGCTCATCCAACTAAGCCACCCAAGTAGGTACCCCTGCAGATTTTTTTTTTTAATATTTTATTTACTTATTCTACAGACAGAGATCACAAGTAGGCAGAGAGGCAGGCAGAGAGAGAGGAGGAAGCAGGCTCCCCGCTAAGCAGAGAGCCCGATGCGGGGCTCGATCCCAAGACCCTGAGATCATGACCTGAGCCGAAGGCAGAGGCTTTAACCCACTGAGCCACCCAGGTGCCCCCCCCTGCAGATTTTTATGCTAGTCTATAGCTTGTCTTTTCATTTTCTTCACATGGGCTTTTATAGAGCAAGGTTTTAAATTTTGATGAAGTATAAGGTATCAATTTTTCCCTTTATGGGTAGTGCTTTTGGTGTTAAGTATAAGAACTCTTTGCCCAGCCTTAGATCTCAAAGATTTTCTCTTATTTTTTTTCCTAAAAATTTTATAGTTTACATTTTACACTTATTATTTTATAGTTTTATTTTAGTTTATAGTATTTTTACTTTTTTAGTTTTATAGTATTATTTTATAGTTTACATTTTACACTTTTATAGTTACACATTTTACACTTACATTTTACACATGATCCATTTTTGAGTAAATTTTGGTATAAATATGAGTTTTAGGTTAAGATTTATTTATTTGCCTATTTATTTATTTGACAGAGGTCACAAGTAGGCAGAGAGGTGGGCAGAGAGAGAGGAGGAAGCAGACTCCCCGCTGAGCAGAGAGCCCAATGGGGGTTCGATCCCAGGACCCTGGAATCATGACCCAAGCCGAAGGCAGAGGCTTTAACCCACTGAGCCACCCAGGCGCCTTGAAAGTTTTAGAAAAATATTGTCTCTATCTTAAAAAAAAAAAAAAAAAATCTAGCTGAGATTGTGATATGAGTTCTAGTAAACCTCTATATCAATTTGGGTAGGATGGACATCTTTTTTTATGTTAAATCTTCCAATCTTGTGGACACTCTATGTCTCCCATTTATTTACATCTTTGGTTTCTTTCACCAGCATTTCCATAATTTTCAGTATACAAGTCGTGTATGTGTTTTGTTAGATTTATATGTAAATAGTTCATTTTTTTAGGTGATTGTGAGTCATCTCATGGTTTTAATTTCAATTCCATGTGTTCATTTTTTTTTTTCATTTTATTTATTTATTTGACAGAGACACAGTGAGAGAGGGAACACAAGCAAAGGGGAGTTGGAGAGGGAGAAGCAGGCTTCCCACAGAGCAGGGAGCCTTATGTGGGGCTTGATCCCAGGACCCTGGGATCATGACCTGAGCCAAAGGCAGATGCTTAACGACTGAGCCACCCAGGTGCCCCTCCATGTGTTCATTTCTATGTAGAAATATAATTGACTTGTCTTACATCCTGTGACCTTCCTGACTTTTCTTAGTTCTAGGTTTGTTTTTGTAGATTCCTTGGGATTTTCCTTTTTTTTTTCCCCTTGGGATTTTCTATGTAGACATCTGCAAATAGAGACAGTTTTATTTCTTCCTTTCTGATATGTATGGTTTTGTTTCCTTTTTTTGCTTTATGGCACTGAATAGAACTTCTAGCCCTATGTTGAATAAGAGTGGTCAGGGTGGATATCCTTACCTTGTTCTTGATATTAGGGAGAATGGATTCAGTATTATACCAATAAGTACAAGGGTAACAGTAGGCTTTTTGTAGATATTCTTTTTTTTTTTTTTTTTTTTTAAGATTTTATTCATTAGGGAGAGAGAGACAGACAGAGAGAGCACAAGCAATGGGAGAGGCAGAAAGAGAGGGAGAAGCAGACTCCTTGCTGAGCTGGGAGCCCGACATGGGACTTGATCATAGAACCCTGAGATACTGACCCAAGCCAAAGGCAGATGCTTAACAGACTGAGCCACCCAGGTGCTCCGTAGATATTCTTTATCAAGTTGAAGAAGTTCTCTGTTTCTGTTTTGTAAGAATTTTTATAATGAATGTATACTGACATTTGTCCAGATGTTTTTTCTGCATCATTTCATATGATTACATGATTTTTCTTTTTGGATGAAAGAAAATGGTGGATTACATTGATTTTTCAAATTTTGAACCAGTTTTGCATCCCTAGGATAAACAAATCTTAGTCATAGTGTATATTTTTTTATATATTGCTGTATTATATTTGCTAATATTTTGTGAGGAGTTTTTACATCTGTATTCATGAGGGATATTGAAGTTTTCTTTATTTGCACTGTGTTTGTCAAGTTTTGGTATCAGGATATTAGCTTCATAAAACAAATTTGGCACGAGCTTGCATTAATTCTTTAAATGTTTGGTAGATTTTTCCAGTGAAAACCATCTGAACCTGAAGATTTCTTTATTGCAGTTTTAAAATTATGAATTCAGTTTCCTTAGTTGTTACAGGGTTGTTCAAATGACCTATTTTGTATAAGGTGAATTAATAGATATGTTCATAGGTTACAGAGCCCCTATGAGTGGACATCAGGTCAGTGGATGAAGGGCTTTCCTGTTTGGTGGCAGTGGTGGCAGTGGCTCCTGGTGTAACAGGTGTTATATGTACCACCTCCCATCCAGCCCATTAGGCCTCACACCAGCCTGGGGAGGCAGGTGACAGCTCTTTGTTAAGTTGTCAAATTAACATATTTCAAGTTGTTTGCAGTATTCCTTTGATCTTTTGATTTCTGCAGGGTCAGTGCTGCTATCTCAATTCATTCTTGATATTGGTAGTTTGTTATGGTCCCACAGGTCCCTAAGGCTCTATTCACTTTTCCTTTTCCTTTTTTAAAAATTTAAAAAAAAATTTTAATTTTTTTATAAATATATAATGTATTATTAGCCCCAGGGGTACAGGTCTGTGAATCACCAGGTTTACACACTTCACAGCACTCACCATAGCACATACCCTCCCCAATGTCCATAACCCCACCGCCCTCTCCCTACACCCCTCCCCCCGGCCCCCCTCTGTTTTGTGACATTAAGAGTCTCTTTTGGTTTGTCTCCCTCCCGATCCCATCTTGTTTCATTTATTCTTTTCCTACCCCTCAACCACACCCCCAATTGTATCTCCACTTCCTCATATCAGGGATATCATATGATAGTTGTCTTTCTCCGACTGACTTATTTTGCTAGGCATAATACCCTTTAGTTCCATCCACGTTGTCGCAAATGGCAAGATTTCATTTCTTTTGATGGCTGCATAGTATTCCATTGTATATATATACACCACCTCTTCTTTATCCATTCATCTGTTGATGGACATCTAGGTTCTTTTCATAGTTTGGCTATTGTGGACATTGCTGCTATAAACATTTGGGTGCACGTGCCCCTTTGGATCACCACATTTATATCTTTAGGGTAAATACCCAGAATTGCAATTGCTGGGTTGTAGGGTAGCTCTATTTTCAATTTTTTGAGGAACCTCCATGCTGTTTTCCAGAGTGGTTGCATCAGCTTGCATTCCCACCAACAGTGTAGGAGGTTCCCCGTTCTCTGCATCCTCGCCAGCATCTGTCATTTCCTAACCTGTTAATTTTAGCCATTCTGACTGGTGTGAGGTGGTATCTCATTGTGGTTTCAATTTGTATTTCCCTGATGCCCAGTGATGTGGAGCACTTTTTCATATGTCTGTTGGCCATCTGGATGTCTTCTTTGCAGAAATGTCTGTTCATGTCCTCTGCCCATTTCTTGATTGGATTATTTGTTCTTTGGGTATTGAGTTTGCTAAGCTCTTTATAGATTTTGGATAGGAGTCCTTTATCTGATATGTCATTTGCAAATATCTTCTTCCATTCTGTCAGTTGTCTTTGGTTTTGTTAACTGTTTCCTTTTCAGTGCATTTTCTCTCTGTTGTTCAGATTGGATAATTTCTGTTGTTCTGTCTTCCCAGTTCACTGATTCTTTGCTCTGTCTTTTCCTTTCTGCCAGTGAACCCATCCACAGAGCTTTTAATTTCAGTTATTTTTGAGTTCTGAAATTTCCATTTGGTCCTTTATATCTCTGTTTCTTCACTGAGGCTTTCTATTTCTGTATGTGCCTTTCATTTTTCATTTGTTTTAAGTATGTTCATAATTGCTCACTAAGCATTTTTTAGCATGGCTGCTTCAAAATCATTGTCAGCTAATAATAACATCTCTGGACATCTTGGTTTTGACATCTGTTGACCATCTTATTCGGTTTGACATCTTCCTAACTCTGGGTATGGCAAGTGATTTTCAATTGAAACCTGGACATTTTGTACTATATTATGAGAGCTTGGATCTTCTGTTTTAGCCTTGGACACTATAGGAAGGGGTGGAGTGGAGGTTAGTGCCTTGTTATTGCCAGGTGGAGGAACATATTAAGTCTAGGTTCTCCATTTAGCCTCCACTGATACCCAGTTTGAATGTGGGAGCTGATACTGCTGGGAGGGGGTGGAAATTCTGGTTTCTCACGTGGTGTCTGCTGACACTGTGGCCCACAGCAGTAGCCTTGTTATCACTGGGCAATGGTGGAAGTCCAGACTTTCTACATGGCCTGCTCTGATATCACTCTAGTGGGGAGGGGGATTGGCACTTTGTTACTGTTGGATGGGAGTGTGTAGTCTCCACTGATGCTGGTAGGGCCTTGTTACTGGCTGGTGGGGACCAAATCCTGGCTTCTTGCTTGGTCTTCTCTGACACCACACCATTGGGAGAGTTGGGGTGCTTGGTGACAACTTTGAGAAGGTGGAAGTCTATTCTCTCCTCTTGGCATTTGCCAGCATGCATGGGGATGGGCCACTGTTTTTATCTTTGCTGTTTGGCTGGCATAGAGCTATAACTGTCTGAAAGTTTTCTGTCTGTCTAGGCTCCCTGGTCCTTTGGCTGGAGAGAGCAGGCTTTTCAGGGGGCTTTTCTGGTCTGTGTCTGCTGTTCATGGATTGCCAACTTCTTCAGCCTCAAGTTTGGGGAAGAAAGCCCAATTAGCAGATCTTTTACCTAATAGAGAATTAGACTAGTGTCAAGTGGGCCACGTGGGCATATATGTTCTTGTATCCCCAAAGGGGAAATTAATAATAAATGTTTTCTCATGGCATATATTACTCTTAGAAAAACAATTCAATATACATGCAATAGATGTGTTATAAATGGTTAATAGCAACTCTTCTTCATGTATGATATTGTGTATGAAATTATTCCAAAAATTATTTCTTAAATAACTATAGAGGTTTGAATAAATTATTTTTACTTCCCAAGTGCTTAGTATAACTTCAGGAAATAAATTCTTCCTGTTACTATTACTTCTTAATTGGTACCATGTGGTCCCAAGGGACTGTGTGAAAGAGCTGGGCCATGCATGGATCTTTCTGGTTACTTTGTATAAATGAGACTCTTGAATTGGCTGGTAATTTTAACATGTGCATAGTAGTGGAGGCCATTGATTGTTTAGCTCATAGAAGTGATTTTTAAGTTACATTGGGATATTTTAAAACTGATGTGTTTTTAAAAATATCGGGTCTTTTTTCTATCCTTACGTTACAATATTTTATTAGACTCATACTGTTCTCCAACTAATTGACTATCTCAGAGAGGATGTTCACATTAAATAAGTGCAAAATTGTTAAATAATTTGTTCTTTTTCTTTGGCAGAATCAGAAAACTGACTTGTCCAGAATGAAAGGGAGTGGGACAGTTATCAGGTGTTGATAATTTTAGCGAGTGTTTTGTGTGTGTTTCTGTGTATGGTTTTTGAAAGTGATAAATGATAGACAACTTGCTGGAAATGGAACAAATGGAAATGTTGATTAGAAATATCTAATAAGCTTTCTGTAAAACACTTTATATTTATACCATGTTAAGTTTTAAGAAGTGATTGTAATAAACCTTCTCTTGTAGTCCTGCCTTTAAAAAACTGATTGTGATACCTTAAAATGTAACTTGTAGGGTGCTGGTATAGAAATATATCCTGGGAGTAAGTGCACCTTGAGTGACAATGAAATCCATCACTGCAAGGAAGGGATACTCATTAAGGTGAGTGTACCTGCTAAAACACCCTCTTTCTAAAGAGCTGGAATGGTTTCATTTAAGAAATAATTATGTTTCTTTAAATTCCCATGTTGAGTTCTATTGTCTTCTGTTTTTGAAAAGCACAAACAGTATATATATATCTTAATAATTATCTTGATATTGATAGTTGGTGATTGAGAGTCTTTTGTGAGAACACTTTGATGTCTATAGATCTGCAGAAATGACACAGGAATGCTATGTCACTCAGACCTCACAGACTGTGCTACCACTTATTAATAAGTGTAGCTTTCTCCTTTCTTTTTAGAATAGCCTGAAAAAAAATAAGATTCTTAAAATCAGGGTGTGTTGAATATGACAGTTCCTTAAAACATTTGTTTTCAATATCACAGGACTTCTTAGATGAGCATTATGACATTCCCAAAATATCTATGGTGAATAATGTCATACATAATAATGAAGGTTATGGTGTTGTCTTGGTGAAACCCACAATCTTCTCTGACCTGCAGGAAAATGTCCAAGATGAAACTGAAGGTATGCTATACTTAGTGATTTTTTTTTTAAAGATTTTATTTATTTGTTATTTGTCAGAGAGAGTGTGCACAGAAGCAGGCAGAGAGCGACAGGCAGAGGCAGAGAGAGAAGCAGGCTCACCGCTAAGCAAGGAGCCCGATGCTGGACTCAATCCCAGGACCCTGGGATCATGACCCAAGCCGAAGGCAGTGCCTTAACCCACTGAGCCATTCAGGCATCCCTACTTAGTGATTTTTTTAAATAAAAACCAGATGTAGTTTATTTTATTTCAGCACTAAACTTTAATTAAGGATCTGAGTTTTCTTCTCCTTAACAAAGATAACTAGCATATGCTTGGACATGGAGATAGAGAAGCTTAGGGGAGCTGTTACATTATAGACTCTTAGGGTGAAGAAACCTTGGTGTGTGGTTTCTTTGGTTGCCCAGTTGCCTTCTTATCATGCTTGGCTTTCTGTACGTTTCTAGAATAAAACTGCGCACATGACAGCAGCAGTAGCTCCCGCCGGCATTTGTTAAGGATGGAGGCAGAGAAGTGCGTGTGCCAGCTTGAAGCCTGCATTTCCTGGAGGGGATCATGGAGTTTATCTCTCTTTTTTTATTAGCAGAAATAATGCCTCCCTGTCAACTGTTTTTCTTGGCAACAAAGCTGAGCTAATTCAGTAGGAAATTCATGACTTTCAAGCCATGACCCAGATTACTATGAAATCTCAGTCAGAGGGATTAAACATTGGCATGGGGAAGGAAAGTAGTCCTCATCAGCCTTTAGGACCCACTCCAGTTCTCTCTGAGTTCTTTTTCTTCCCACAGTTCTGTGGGTCAGAAGTCCAGGCGGGCTTGGGTGCATTATGTACTTAGGGTCTCACAAGGGTGAAATTGAGGTGAATGGGCTTTTATCTGAAAGCTCTGGGGGGAAGATCTGCTTCTGAGCTCATTCATATTGTTGGCAGAATCTATTTCCTCGAGGTCTCCCATTTTTTTTCTACTGGCCGGGGATTGTTCTCTGCTTCTAAAGAGGCCACTCTCAGGTGCTTTCCCCATTACGTCTCTGTCTCAGCAACCTTCCTTAAGAAACCTTACCTCAAGGCAAATTTTGCACATGCTTCAAATCTCTCTCAGGTTTTGAATTTCTTTTTTTTTTTTTTTTTTAAAGATTTTATTTATTTATTTGTTAGAGAGAGAGAGCGCAAGCACAGGCAGACAGAGTGGCAGGCAGAGGCAGAGGGAGAAGCAGGCTCCCTGCTGAGCAAGGAGCCCGATGTGGGACTCGATCCCAGGACGCTGGGATCATGACCTGAGCTGAAGGCAGCTGCTTAACCAACTGAGCCACCCAGGCGTCTCAGGTTTTGAATTTCTTCATGCTTTCCTCTTCTTCATCTAGCCAGAGAAAACCCTGCTTTTAAAAAGAGTCCATATGATTAGGTTAGGGACACCTGAATTACCATCTTAAAATCAGCTCATTAGTAACCTTAATTACATTTGCAAAACCATTTTGCCATTTAACAATCATGAGAGTAACACTGGGGTTTGGGCATCAGGACCATCTAGAATTCTGCTCCTCAATAAATGCTGATGATGCTGGCTTTAGCTGCTAGAGTGGGAGTTCCTTTAGGAAGAGTGGCACTGTCCTATTAATCTTTGTATTTGGCTCCTAACACCATACTTTGTGGGTGGTAAATACCCAGACAAGGTCTGTTGAGTGAATAAGAGTCTAGGATATAAAGAGAAAAGAGTTCAAAATTGGTTGTTCTGTATGAGGGTCAGAAAGTCTTGGTACAAAGCGTAAGACAGCTGTTCATTGAGATACTTACGGCGAAGAGTTTGTGGAATCCAGTCGGATGACAGCAGGAATCCTTGGCAGAAAAAACTTGAAAGCTCTAATAGAATGTATATATATATTTTTCGTTGGGCTATTTTGTACATTTAACTTTATTTGTTATAATCTCTTTCTCCAGAAGATAGAGCACTTAAAATTCCGACAAGTGAGGAGGCAGGCACAGCGGAAAGGGTGGATCTAGAAGAGCTGATCCAGTGTGCAACTGGCAAAATGGAGCTTTATGCAAGATCCAGCCTTTCTGAGCAAGTCGAAGGCAACTGTGAAATTGTAAATGAACTAGTTGCTGCCTCCACACAGAAGGGCCAGATGAAGAAGAAAAGGTTGAGTGAACTAGGGATCATGCAAGCTGATGACAACTTAATGTCACAGGAGATGTTTGTTTCAATTGTGGGGAACCAGTTCAAGTGGAATGGGAAAGGGAGTTTTGGCACATTTCTTTTCTGACCACCATGATGTAAATAGATAGCAAAATATTGGATTTTATACATGCTGCCCTGAGAATCACTGCTGTTATCATAGTTCGCTTCATGTCTATATTTTATATTTGATAAATTTGATTGGGTTTGAGTGAAATGTACATCTATTTCTGTCTGCAGGTGTTGCACATGAAACGTTCCCTCTGTATAAGGAGGGTCATGAAAACATATAAAATAGAAAATTCTTAAAGATTTATTATCTAGAAAGTCTTGCTTTCAAATATATCATTCTGTCATATTATTAAGCCTATTAGTAACTTTCTAGTGTAAATACACTTTAACCTAGCACTTCAAAGATGAGGAAGAAAGTCAGGGGATGCAAGATGAGTGCCCAGAAATGCAATAAGTGTCAAATGTACAGTGTTCTTACACTTGTCTTTTTCTCCCAATTATAGCAAGTCTGATTTCCATGCTGCATTTGCATAATACTTGTCTTAAAATAAAAGCTTTTATAATTGGGAGGTTATCTGCATAATCAGACTTATTATTGAGAATCTGAGTGGGATGCATTTTTATGTTGAACTGTGTAATCATCAAAACAGTAATAGATAGCATGGCAGGTTTGAAACATATGAGATGTGTTATTCAGAGCCAATGCGTATGTAGAGCATTTTCACTGTTGCTGAATATGAATGATTAAAAGGAAGGTGTTTTTCTTTTACCATAACAGTATTCTGATCAAATTTCAAATGTCTTATACACAGTGATTACTTTTATAATCTATCAGCTCTGTGTTCTTGAATTCTGTGTTCTTGAATGTTGTATTGTAAAACACAGCTTTTGAAAAATATTTATATTTTTAAAAAGCATATGGGACATTAATATGCTTACTTATTAAAATTAAAAGGATGAAATAATAAATTGGATGTTGTTATATTTTTCCAGATGCCTTTAGGTCCATAGTGCTATGTAGCATATGTGGTCCTTTGGAATGCACACAAAGTTTTTTTTAATCTTTTTAGTATTTCAGAAGGAGTATTAACTTTTTTCTTCAGTGTGGTTATTTCTTATATTTATATACATTATTTTTATTTTTCAGATGCTACTAAATATGGAAGAATTTATGTTGGGCATTTTGTTTGATTACTGAAAGGCATTTTTCTTTTATGCTTTTTCAGTCCTGTTGCAGAGGTAATGCTAATTATTTCTGCATCAACTTGAGTCAAATACTGATTTAAAAACCACTTATTCAACTTAAAAAAAAATCAGATTGGTTTTCCAATCAAATTTCCACTTTATCTTGGAGTTTAGATTTCATATATTGTAACCTGCTGGAGTGTCAAGAGAATGACAAGTAGCAAGATAAGTTAATACCTTCTTTATTCCTTTTTATAGCATGATAGTTTTTAGATTTCATTTCTATTTTAGTTAAATCTAAACTTAGATTTTTATTCATGTGATAAGTTATTAGTGAGTAGGCCTAATGCATTCTTTTTTTTTTTTTTAAAGATCTTATTTATTTATTTGACAGACAGAGATCACAAGTAGGCAGAGGAGGCAGGCAGAGGGAGGAGGGAGCAGGCTCCCTGCTGAGCAGAGAGTCTGATGATGCTATTCGGGGCTGGATCCCAGGACCCTGGGATCATGACCTGAGCGGAAGGCAGAGGCTTTAACCCACTGAGCCATCCAGGCGCCCTGGCCTAATGCATTCTTATTTAAGTTATGCAGAGTACCTTTTCCCTCAATTGTGAAGAGTTTAAAACCTTAGATGACTTAGTATAAGAGGTAGAGAGAGAGCTCTGAAGGGATGTGGATTTGACATTTGAGGTAAAAATACTGACATGGAAGGACTGTCTTCAATGTTGATTAAATTACCATATGTCCTCTCCTTGTGTTCTGCTCTTAGTGTAACCTTGGATTTATGGCAGATAACAAAGTTCTGTACCTTGATTTGAGTATTTGAAATTTTCTAGAAGTATCTTGTTTGGTTTCTTATACTGTTATGCCACAGATATGTCCATGAATGTATTTTCATTCATTCAGTCAAAGGTCTATTTATTTATTTATTTATTTATTTGTCAGAGAGAGAGCAGGAGCGAGCACAGGCAGACAGAGTGGCAGGCAGAGGCAGAGGAAGAAGCAGGCTCCCTGCCGAGCAAGGAGCCTGATGTGGGACTCGATCCTAGGACTCTGGGATCATGACCTGAGCCGAAGGCAGCCGCTTAACCAACTGAGCCACCCAGGTGTCACAGCCAAAGGTCTTTTATTCTCCAGTGTGTCCATCCCAATTTTCTAGAACTTCTACAAATTTTAGTTGTAGGAGATTGGAGAAATACCCATTTATCAGAGTTGGCTCTTCAAAGGGAGGCTGAGGAAACATAATAGAACTTGATGAGCACTTAGAAGTAATCCCACTTATGCTGCTTTGTAATTTGATGTCTTTATTTCTATTACTTTCTAGGAAAAAAATTCCATAGGCTTTATGGAAATTGATGATTAGGCCTTAATGCAAAATTTTTTTAAAGATTTTATTTATTTATTTGACAGACAGATCCCAAGTAGGCAGAGAGGCAGGCAGAGAGAGAGAGGAGGAAGCAGGCTCCCTGCCGCCCAGCAGAGAGCCGGATGTGGGGCTCCATCCCAGGACCCTGGGATCATGACCTGAGCCAAAGGCAGAGGCTTTAACCCACAGCCACCCAGACACTCCAATGTACACAATTTTTAAAGTCTTTTTTTAAAAAAAGATTTTATTTATTTATTTGACAGAGACAGAGGGCAAGAGAGCCAAGCAGTAGGAGAGGGAGAGGCAGGCTCCCCGCTGAGCAGGAATTTTTTTTTTAAAGTCTTATAAACAAGCAGATGTTTAACCTACTGAGCCACCCAGGTGCCCCTATTTTTAAAGTCTTACATGTGTTAAAGTGAACATTCTCCTCTTTTCCCAGTTCTCACTATTAATAGAAAAATATATATCCTTTAAAAACAATAAAAAAGGCATAGTATATAATGCTCTGAAAAACTTTTGCTGTTTTTCTCTTAACATATTATAGAAATCTATATATGTACAGATCTATCTCATTCTTTTTGTTGACTGTGTTAAACTCCATTGTCAGAATTCTTTAATTTATAAGTGATAGAAACCCAATTCAGACAGGCTGATGAGGGTTGGTTTCTGGAAGTAGGAGGTCTGATTTTGGGCATGGTTGGTTGGTTACATCCTTTAATTTTGCCTTTTCTGGTGTTGGCTTCATCCTCATGTTGACTTTTTTCATGTGGTGGAAAAATGGCATTCTGTAGCCTGTTTTTATGGTTCCAGAAGGGAGAGAGACCTTCTAGGGTATGGTTGGTTCTGCCAATATTGCTTGTCCTTTGACCAGACACTAGAAACCTGATGGATGGTGCCATCTGTTCTCACTGAGTCACATTCTTTTTTTTTTTTTTTTTTTAAGATTTTTATTTATTAGTTAGAGAGCGAGCATAGGCAGACAGAGTGGCAGGCAGAGGCAGAGGAAGAAGCAGGCTCCCTGCTGAGCAAGGAGCCCGATGTGGGACTCGATCCCAGGACGCTGGGATCATGACCTGAGCCGAAGGCAGCCGCTCAACCAATTGAGCCACCCAGGTGTCCCTCACTGAGTCACATTCTAAGAGGAGTGGAGCTTTGTGATTGACTCATTCTCTAGGTGGTGCAAGAACAGTTTCTAGAGGAAAAGTGTTGTTTCTAGAAGCAGATGGAAGGGCTGCTTTGGAGGCAAAAACATGTTTCACCAGAGATGGATGAGGCATAATTTAATGTAGTCCTCTGTGTTGATGGGCTTTCAGGTTTTCAGTTTTCCTTTATTTTATTTGTTTTTTTTTTTTTTTAAGATTTTATTTATTGATTTGACAGAGAGATCACAAGTGGCAGAGAGGCAGGCAGAGCCCGATGTGGGGCTCGATCCCAGGACCCTAGGATCATGACCTGAGCCGAAGGCAAAGGCTTAAACCACTGAGCCACCCAGGCACCCCCAGTATTCCTTTATTACAAAAAGACACACCTAGGCAAAGGATGTCATCAAGGAATACTTCAAATGCAAGAAATGAAAAAATAAACTTAGTTCTTATTCCACAAAGAAAACCCCAAACCAAAAGACAACAAATAGACACACCTTAAAGGATGTAATGCAACACTTGTGACATCTCTAAGATTTTCTGTGGTTAAATTATTGGATGAAGGGAGGCCTGGGTGGCTCAGTCAGTGAAGCATCTGCCTTAAGCTTGGGTCATGATCCCAGGGTGCTGGTATTAAGTCCCACATCAGGGTCCTTGCTCAGTGGGAAGCCTGCTTCTCTCTCTGCTTGTGCTCTCTCTGACAAATGAATAGAATCTTAAAAAAAAAAATATTGGATGAAGACTTTTTGGGTTGTGGGTTATGGATTTAAATTTTGATAGGTATTGCCAGACTGTTCTCTAAGAAAATGAGCACTGGCTTATACGCCTGCTCACAGTATATGGGAGTGACAGTTTGCCATATTCTGATAATATTGTCAATTAAAAAAGTATGCTTGGAACGCTGGCTCAGTTAGTAGAGCATTTAACTCTTGATCTTGGGGCTGTAGAGATTACTTAAAAACAAAAATCTTAAAAATATTGCTTATCTCATGACTGAAAAATCATTTAGACTTGTGTTTGATTACTATTTGATTTAATATTTTATCATTAAATATATTTTCATTTATTTTTCAGAAAGTTGCCTGTTGTTTTCTTCTGGGTGGCTTGACTTTGTTATTGATTAAAAGAAGTTTTATATAGGGTGTTTTTAATCTTTTATATTGCAAGCATGTATATATATACACATGCATTTATGTAGTATACATATTACATATAAGCATACTTATATAAAAGTATATATGCTTATAAATATATGAAGTATACATGTATATACATAAAGTAATCTCTTGAGCTATCTGAGCTTTGTTTATGATATTTTGTTTTACTAAAATTTTAAAATTTTAATTGTAGTCACATCTGCTCTTCGGGGTCTGGTGACTTTTTTTTTTTAACGATTTTTATTTATTTGACAGAGAGAGACAGCAAGAGAGGAAACACAAGCAGGGAGATAGGGAGAGGGAGAAGTAGGCTTCCCACTGAGCAGGGAGCCCGATATGGGGCTGGATCCCAGGACACTGGGATCATGACCTGAGCTGAGGTTAGATGCTTAATGACTGAGCCACCCAGGAGTACCTGGGTCTTGTGACTTGTTTACATAAAGCTTACCTATCACCAGATTATAAAAATGTTTTATATTTTAGTACTTTTATAATCTTGTTTAAATTTACATTTCTGTATCTACAATATGGTTTCGTGTATGGTGTGATATAGAACTCTTTTTTGCTAAATGGTTAGTGAGTTCTCCCCATATGAATGGTTCATCCTTTTCCCACTTACTTGAAATCTTGCTAAGTTCCCCTGTTTGTCTACTTCTGACTCTCTGGCTTCAGTACTACTGACTAATAATCTCCAGCTAAATGTATATTCTGTTACCTAGACCCAAGTCAATCAAATGTGGCTGGAAAAACTGTTTCCTGATTACCCTCCGTATAGCAAGGTGTTTCCTAGTAAGGTGACTTGGGGAAAATGAAGTCTTTCCCCCACTCTGTTATTTTTTCAAAACCTTGGCTTTTGAGCCTTTTTTTTTTTTTTTAATCTGCTCTTAATCAGTTTTTTTGGATACCAAAAAATCATCAATTTTAAGTATATAATTCTCCAGGTCTTGACAAATGTATGTATTTGTGTAACCACTACCCAAACCACAGTGTTGAATGTTTCTATTATTTCTAAAATTTCCTTCATTTCCTTTGCAGTCAATCCCCTGCCCCAATGCTTGCACCTTAGAAATCACTGACCTGCTTTCTGTCCTCATTGTTGCCTTTTCTTGAGTCACATAGTAAAAAGAATGACTCATATGTAATCTTTTGTGTCCATCTTCTCAAGTTTAGCATAATGTGCTTTAAATACATCTGTATTGTTTAATGTGTCACTAGTTTGTTTCTTTTTTACTGTTGAGTGGTTTTCCATTGTGTGGATATTGTCTGTTTATTCACCAGTTGATGGGCCACATTGAGTGTTTGTAGTGTTTGGTTATTATGGATGAGTTGCTAAGACTATCTGAGTAAGAGTTTTTGTCTGAACATAGGTTTTCCGGGGGTAAACACCTACAAGTGAGATTGCTAGCCTGTACAGTAAGTGCACATTTTACTTTATTAGAAAATCCCAAATTGGTTTCTAAAGTGGCTATCTCATTTGCTTCTCTACCACCGGTATATGAGAGTTCTAGTTGCTTTACACCCTTTCCAATATTTGATATTTGACATAACCTTTAAATTTTAAGTATTCTAAAAAAACAAAGCAAAAAACAAACAAAAATATTTAAGTATTCTAATGAGTATGCTGTGATAGCTCATTGTGTTTTCAGTTTGCATTTCCCTTATGATTAATGATGTTCAGCATCTTTTTAATGTGCTCATTGGCCACTTCTTTATCTTTGGTGAAGTGTGTATTCAAATCTTTTGCCTATTCCCTCCCCCACCCCAATCAGGTTATTTGTCTTATTGAGTAGTAAGTTTTGTTTGTTTTTAATTCTGGATACAAGTTTTTAATCAAATATATGTTTTGCAAATATTTTCTTTCTATCTTGGCTTGGGTTTTCATTTTCTTAACTGTAAAACTTGAGTAGCAGAAATTTAAATTTTGATCAAGTCCAGTTTATCCATATTTTCTTTTATGGTTTGTGTTTTTGTCATGAGCACACTATGATGGCGCACACATGAATTGTGTTTTTCCACTGCATCAGTTTTACTCAATCATAAAGCAAAGTTAACTCACAATTATAAAGCAGGTTCAGGATTCCAATCTCTATGATAATTCACCACGTGATTAAACTTGGTTTCTTAGATGGCACACCAAGGAGTACAGAAGACAAGCCACACAACAAACAAGAAAACAGAAGGGTACAGGAAGTGAACAAATCAAAGGCAAAGTTGGTCTGCAGGCCTGCTGCTGAGATGGGGCCTCGCTCTGGTCTGGGTCAGCTCTTGGCACTTACTGCTTCTGATGTTCAAGCAGAGAAGGCTTCAGTTCTGTTCGAAGATCTTATCTGGCAGTTGCCTTTTTTAAGTGGTCATAGTGGGGTCAGGTCTGAAAAGCCTGAGTTTGCTGCCAAAATCCTCCCCTTTTGAAAGGGATTTAATCAGTTTGGGTCTCTGCAGAAGTCCTCTGGTTCTGCTTATTAACAGTTCTGGAGTGTCAGCGATACCTCCTAGCTGCACTACCTTGACTGCTTGTGTCGTTGCTTGACATGGGCTCCTGCTTGACATGAGAGATGCCATTTTGCTCTCTACAGTTTTTCATGTCTTTTTAAAAAAAAATATTTATATGACAGAGAGAGAGTGTGTGAGAGAGAGCAAGCATGGGGAAGGGGAGGGGCAGAGGGAAAAGGAGAAGCAGACTCCCTCCCAGGACCCTGGGATCATGATCTGAGCTGAAAGCAGATGCTTAATGACTGAGCCACCCAGGTGCCCCAGTTTTTTATGTCTTCTCTGAAAAATCTATTTTATTTTTTCCTGCCTTCTTTTGGATTGATATTTTTTTTAATGGATCCTTTTTATCTTTACCATTGGCTTATTAGCTTTTTTTTTTTTTTTTTAAAGTTGTGCTCTAGGGCAATAGTTACCAACCACAGACAAGTTTGGGCTCCTACCCCAGTCCCAGAAGGACATTTGCCAGTGTCTGGAAACATTTTTATTGTCACAGCTGGGAATGGTGCTAATGGCATTTATTAGGTAAGGCCAGGGATGCTACTAAACACCTTACAATGCACAAGACTGTCCTCACATCATGGAATGGCATTTTGGCCTAAAACATCAAAGGTGTCAAGGCTGAGAAATCCTGCTTCAGGACTGGGCTCAGCAACTTTCTAAAGAACCAGATAGTAAATATTTTAGGCTCTGTATGACATATATGGTCTTCCATCTCTTTTCCACCCTCTACTCCTTCTGAATTATGAAAGCCATTCTTAGTTGTGAACTGTACAAAAATAGGTAGCAGACTGGATTTGGCATATGGCTTCAGTTTGCTGACCCCTGCCCTGTTTTTTTTTGTTTTTTTTTTTTTTAAGATTTTATTTATTTATTTGACAGAGATCACAAGTAGGCAGGCAGAGATCACAGAGAGAGGCAGGCAGAGAGAGAGGAGGAAGCAGGCCCCATGCAGAGCAAAGAGCCCAATGTGGGGCTCGATCCCAGGACCCTGGGATCATGACCTGAGCCGAAGGCAGAGGCTTTAACCCACTGAGCCACCCAGGCGCCCCCCTGCCCTAGTTTTTAAAACATATATGTGCTACCTTCAAATAATATTAAAAAACATTATTTATTTTTATTTTTTTCCTTTTTAAAAAAGTTTAAATTCAATTAATTAACATATAATGTATCATTATTTTCAGAGGTAGAGTTCAGTGATTCATCAGTCTTATAAAATACCCAGTGCATGTTATATCATTTGCCTTCCTTAATGTCCATCACCCATCTCTCACAGCCCCCTTCAAATAATATTTTGTCACCTTATATGTAAGGTCCATTCCCCCTTCCATTTTTTGTGTTATTGCTGTCAAATATTTTATGTATGTTATAAGCTCCTCAATATTTTGCTGTTATTTTTGCTTTAAACTATTATTCTTCAAAAAGATCTTTATATCTCTTATATTTGTTAACTTATAACAAATTCATTTCTGGTATTTTTTGCTTTGTGTAGATCCAAATTTTCATTTGGTATCATATTTTACTTCAATACCTTCTCTTATAATTTCTTTCAGTACAGGTCTTCTAACAGTGAATTCTTCTAGCATTTGTGAAAATGTCATTATTTTGTCTTCAGTTTTGAAAGATGAATTTTGCAGCTTAGAGAATTTTAAATTGATAGTTTACTTCAGTATTTGAAGATGTTCCATCGGCATTTGGCTTACACATTTCTGACAAGTAGATTACTGTCCTGTATCTTTTCCTCCTGGCTGTTTTAGTTTTTATCTCTGGTTGTCAGCAATTCATTATCCTGTATTTTGTGTGGACTTCTTTATGTTTATTCTGCATGGAGTTCATTGTACTTCTTCATTGTGTGAGGGTTTTTTGTTGTTGTTGTTGTTCTTTTGTTTCTGTCTCTCATTTCTTTCCTTGGCTCTTAATACATGCATGTTACTCTGTTTTATTTTGTCCCATGGGTCACCCATGCTTTATTTATTTTTCAGTCCTTTTTTTGGTGTTTCATTTTGGGTGGTTTTTATTGCTGTGTCTTCAAGTTTACTAATCTTCTGCAATTTTTTAAAAAAAGATTTATTTATTTGAGGGGGGGGCAGAGGGAGAGGAAGAGAGAGAATCTCAAGCAGACTCCTTGCTGAGTGCTGAGCCCCATGTGGGACTTCATCTACCTTGAAATCATGACCTGAGCTGATATCAACAGTTGGTCACTTAACAGACTAAGCCACCCAAGCACCCCGGGTATTATGTCTTTTATCCCAAGATGGTATTTTAGGAGGACTTTTTTTTAAATTAAGATTTTATTTATTTATTTGAGAGAACATGTGGACAAATTGGGGGAGGGGCAAAGGGAGAAGGGGAAACAGACTCCCCACTGAGTGTTGAACCCCACATGGGGCTGATCCCAGGGCCCAGAGATCATGATCCAAACCAAAGGCAAATGCTTAACTGACTGAGCCACCCAGGTGCCCCTGGGAAGACTCTTTCTAATATATTCCCTTTCTCTTTTCATCACAATCATATTCTACTTTTTTGAATATGTAGAGCATATTTATAAGCTATTTTAGTATCCTTATTTATTAGCTTTATCATCTCTACTCCTTCTGGGTCTGTTTCTATTGATTGATTTTTCTCTTGGTTATGGATCATATTTTCTGGTTTCTTTGCTGTCATTATTTCTAATTGGGTGCTGGATATTATGAGTTTTATGCTATTGCTGTAATTTGTTTTATTCCTGTAAGTAGTGTTGTATATTTTTCTGGAATGTCATTATTTAGAATCAGTTGGATCTTTTTAGTGCTTGTTTTTAACATTTGTTTTGACAGGACCAGAGCAACTTTTATTCTAGGGCTAAAGTGCCTCCATCCCCCATCCCTTTTAGAATTCTACCTGGTGCCGCATGTATTGTAAGATCTTTTCATTCTTTTACTCTGGCTGATAGGAATCATTTTTTTTTTTTCCACCTATTCCTTTCCAGTGGATTTTCCCCAGCTTTGGGTAGTTCTCACACATATACAGATTGGTACTCAACCAATACTCAAGGGGACCCATTGCAGGTTTCCAGAGCTCTCTGTGCCTCTCCCTCTTCCAGTATTCCACCCTGGAAAATTTTGGTTTTCTCCTACACTCTGATTTCTGTTTCCTTACCTTCATGAATCAACTGGGGTCTGTTTCCCTTCCCTGTATTGAGGCCTGAAAACTGCCTCTAGGCACAAAAATAGAATAATTATAGACCTTCCCTTTTTTCCCCTTCTCAGGTATCACACACAGTCCTATGTTGTTTGATGTCTGGAAAACCATTGTTTAATTTATTTTGTCCAGTTTTCTAGTTATTTAAGGCAGGAGGGTGAATCCGATACTTGTTACTCAATCTTGACTAAAGCTGGAAGCCTTTGAATCTTCCTGGTTGGAACCATTGCCAAAGGAAGTGAGGGACTCTATTAATAACCAATTGTTAACCAGCTCAAATTTCTGAGTTTCTCTAGCTTATTTCTGTTGAAATATTTATTAGACCAGTTAGTATTTGACCAGAATAACATTTTTGGAATATGTAATAAAAGGGGAATGTGGGTAGGATGGTATCACAGGGCGTTAAGTCTTTCAGCTGAACACATACACGTTCCAGAATCTCAGCCAACCCAATTTGGTGGGCTTCCTGACAAAATTAAGAGTTTTCTGCATTCAGACTTATTTATGTGGGTGAGGTCATGGATAGTTGGCAAACAAAATCTTACCTTACTAAGAACCCTGTGTGAGCTCACCATGTGTACATACTTCTGGAGTTTAGCTTTTACTACTTTCAGGCCAGGTGGGCTGACAACTTTCTTACTGAAATATTAGAAATAATCATGTGTAGCTCTTCAAAGGACATTTTGAATAAAAGGACCAATTTAACAAGCAATTAAAAACTAATTAAAACCTATGTATTATTTTCATGGGAAGCATAATACTTTGCAGTTACTTGTGAATGTTCCTGCACAATCAAGTATCCTTAATTTATAGTTGGCCCTTGAGCTAGAGGCAGCTCTCTAGATGATAGCTGGTGATATTTTCCAGCAAGGCTTTTAGGAACTCACATACTGTTCTTATTTAGATCTCTAAAAAACTTTCTGAAGGTGTTAGGCATACTAATAGTGATGTGGCTTTTGGTATATTAATAAAGTGCTCTAGCACTTAGCTTTTCTTCAGTGCTTGCAAGATACCAAATGAGCTGCAAGGAAGATGAGCAGACAGTTTAACACTTTCTAAAGTAATATTAAGCTTTATAGTACTAGAAATCTATTTAATTCCCTGTCATTGCTTCTAAAATGCATTTCAAATCTGTTGTGGTAAAATGCTCAGAGTCATTGGAGAATTATTTTTGACTTGGTGTTTATATCTAAAATTTGCTAGTGAGACAAATCCCCTCTGGTGCCGGAGGAAATTAACATTTTGGCCTTTCAACATCGTATTGATATTAGGTTAGAGTTTATGGTTCCCTAGGATCTTTCAATCTTACGGGTTTAGAAAGGCTAACAGATTTCATACTCTCTGTTTTTGAAAAGTCTCATTGTCTTGGTCACAGAGTTTTCCTCTAAATCCAATTTTCTGTTCTTTTAAATAACCATTTTGTTAAGCCAAGTCTCTGTAATTCCATATTACATAGGTGTTGTCCCTTAATTTCAAAAGCAGAATCAACGGCTGTAATTCTTTTTTTTTTCTTTTGCTTTTATTTTATTTAAACATATAATGTAACCCCACCACCCTCTCCCAACCCCTCTCCCCCCTACCCCCCTCAGTTTGTTTTATGACATTAAGAGTCTCTTTTGGTTTGTCTCCCTCCCGATCCCATCTTGTTTCATTTTTTCTTTTCCTACCACCTTAACCCCCACCCCCGTTGCATCTCCACTTCCTCATATCAGGGAGATCACGTGATAGCTGTCTTTCTCCAGTTGACTTAAAAAAATTGAAAATAGAGCTACCTTATGACCCAGCAATTGCACTACTGGGTATTTACCCTAAAGATACAAACATAGTGATCCAAAGGGGCACGTGTACCCGAATGTTTATAGCAGCAATGTAATTCTTTTTTTAATCAGTGTAAAGCGTGTATGTCCAGACTGTAATTGACAATTCAGCAATTGACAGGGGAAGGTTCTGCCTGGCTCTGTGGAATGTAATGACTAATTTGCTGATGGGGTTATTCTATGGTGGGGGAAGGGTGGAATTCTGCTCTGTAGGACACTATACAGAAAAGCTTTTCTGGAGGGGAGGCTGATAGGAACTGGTAATGTTAGACATGTGCTTACGCTATGAAATTAACTGCATAATCTCCTATGGAAAGAATATTAAAGCAAATATCGACAGTAGTAAAGCTAAATCATTTTCCCCAAGATAGGAGTGTTGGTTTACAGGTAGTTTTCTGTGGTATGTGTTAGGGCACCTAGTAGCTTGAGGAGAGAGATCGTTCTCTTTTCACATGCAACTTTTGAAGATTTAAGGTTATAGAAATGGGAGGAATATAGAAGGCTCTCAGAAGATACTATTTTAGAGATTGTGGACATCTCTGAATATCTCATGTCTATCCAGCACTTTTGCTTAAGAGTCTTGGAACATGAAGACAGAATTATTTCAGATGCATCACTCATGGGGTTGATTATAAATTCATGTGAATCTGAATTTCCCATTATTGCTCTGGCTATTTTTAGAGACCACACAAGTAGGGACATTGTTTCAACCTCTTTAATGTTCTGTTAAATAACTTAAGCTTAATAAAATGACACCAGGCTAGAGCATTAGATGATGTTTCTCAGCACTTGGTTTGGAATGACCTTGTGGACTTAAAAAAACCCCAGCCTTATACTCAAGTGCCCACACCAGCCCCCAACCCCCCGAATTCTGAATCAACTGGTCTAGAATCTGTTCAGGGATAGATAATTTTTAAAAACACTCCAGGAGATTCTGATGTGCTGGGAAGATTAATCACTGCCATGAGGGAAGGTAGGCAATGGGAATAGCACCTTAATACTGTTTAGAGGATAAGGGTAGTGGGCTGTGGGCTGCATTATTTCTTAACACTGCGTTTTGTGTTCTGTAGAAGTGATGGGTCTGGTTAATATTCAAGCTTGGAAACAGATATGCTAATCCTTGATCTAACCCCCACAGCTGTTGCTTTTTTGTCTGGTGGCCGTGTTTGCAGAGAGTCCAGAACCCAATATCTAGAATTGTGTGAAAATTCCTTTTTCCTGACTCCTACCACCTGACTGTGCACATGTGAACGACCCATGAGAAATGTGTTCTCATTTGAGGAATGGGAATAATACAGCTTTGCTGATGTGCTTTTCATAATAATGTTAGTATCCACCCAGTGACTTACGGGAGAGTGCTCTGTATGAGGCATTCTCCTGGTTATTGTCAGAATATGAAGAATGTGTAAGACCTAGCTCCTGCTTTCAGGGAGCTTTTGTCAGTGGAGAAACACCTAGAAAAAAGTCACATTAAGTGTGGGAATGATCAATTAAAGGCATACAGAGGAGGAGAGGGCACTGAAGACTAGGTGGTAGGATGACCAGCTCAGCCAGATTTGCCGGGGACTTTCCTGGTTTTTGCACTGAAGTTTTCATGTCCTGAGAAACTCTTCTGTCCTCAGAAGACCAGGAAAGTTGGTTACCTTGCTATTGCTAAGGCTTGGCAGTGAGTGGAATGTGTCTTGAAGGGGCATTTTAGGTGTTGGTAAAAGGCAAGTACCTCACTATTATATCTCAACATCCCTCTACTTCCCTTCCCATGACCCAGCTATTTTTATCCCAGCTGTAGACCCACAGAAATTATTTCATAGCAACATTGCTCATACTAGCCCCAAACAGCAAACAACCCAAGTATCTACCAACAGGAGAACGGGCGTACACTTGTGGTATATTCATAGACCAGACCATTACATAACAACGACATGGGTGAATTTCTCAGGTATAATATGTAAAAGAAGCCAGGCATAAAAAATATCAGGGTCTATGTGATTCCATGTATAGGAAGTTTAAAAATAGGATCTATGTGGTTCTATTTATAGAAAGTTAATCTATATGATAGAACAGTGATTGACTACCTTTGTGGGGCTCTTTAGAAGTGGGATTGAGGAAGACCTCTGTTGAGTTGGAGAGGTTCTGGGTAGTTGATCTGGGTAATGTGCATGTATTTATAAATTCATTGAAGTGTTGATTTAAGATTTGTGCATTTTATTGAATATATTTCTCAAAAACAATTGTTTTAAGGCTGCTATTTATTGAGCACTGCCCATGTGCCCTGCACTGTGTTAAGCATTTTAATCTTCACAGCAATCCTGCCAGTGTAGGTACTGGCTAGGTTATAGAACAGGCCCAGTAAAGGTGAAGGAATTTCTCTTGACCCCTATGAAAGTATGTTTCACATACTTTGAAACACACTATGAAAGGGTGTTTCAAGGAATACCGTTTCTGTAGGTGTTATCTGCAAAAAGGGCTTGGGGGGAAATAAGTTTAGAGAACCTGAGCTTGAAAGGTTCCAGTACCTCTCTGGCTCATGGTTAACATGCTGGTGTGCACAGTCAGTTCCCAAGGGTGGATGTGAGGTGCAGTGAATAACATTTCCCAAGCTTACTTGGTCACAGGCTTTTCTTGGTGGCAGGGAGAAGAATTAGTGGACTTTTGGAAACACTTCCCTCTGCCATTTAAGCAGACGCCCTCCCTGGCAGAGCTCTGTTCACTACAGTTCTGGAGCTTCACTATGGCCTCAGGGTGAGCCCAAAAGGCCCAAGCTGGAAAGTGTAGCTGTAACAAGGGAGTAGTCTATAGCGACTGCACTGGAGAGCCTCAAATATCAAGTAAATCTCTTTCTAAGATATGTTTCACTTTTAATCTCAAAAGTCACACAGGCTTATTATATCTTAAATTACTACATCTGATTTTTTTCTGTTTTTGAGGCTTGACTTTTTTTCATTAACCCATTTGCAAAAATCACTAGTTTTCTTAAGAAATGGGCCCCTGGGGGTACCTGGGTGGCTCAGTGGGTTAAAACCTTTGCCTTCAGCTCAGGTCATGATCTCAGGGTCCTGGGATCCAGCCCCGCATCAGGCTTTCTGCTTGGCAGGGAGCCTGCTTCCTTCTCTCTCTCTGCCTGCCTCTCTGCCTACTTGTAATCTCTGTCTGTCAAATAAATAAACAAAATCTTAAAAAAAAAAAGAAATGGGTCCCTGAACTTGCTCCAGAGCTCCCATCCCACTGGCGGGGTGGATGGGAAAGGAACCAGGAAGATTTGGGGGCAAATCTTACTTCACTGTCTCTGACAAATGGCATCATTTTGGGGGCCAGGACGTGGGTCAGGATGAAGGTCACTTGTACAAGATTCCTTTGGCCTTTCTCAAGGTGATTCTTCATTAGTCAAATTACCTTCAAAACAGCTTGGTGAAAAAGTTGGCCCTCGGGGAAGATTATGAAGAATGGAGATCACGGTTTTTAATGGGAAACAATTTAGTTTAGTGGGAGGAATGGAGGATTTGGGTCAGAGGATCTGGACCCCCCGTCCTGGATTTTCTGCTGCCTGACCATGTTCTTGGGCAAATCTTTTCACATTCCCCCTGCAGCTTTTCCTCCCTGTCGTATGGGAATAAGGGAATAATTCACCAGAATAAAGGGAGGTAATATCTGTGTGTGGGCTCTCCAACCCAAAAGCAACATGCAATTTGATGTTAGTTTCTCGATTGATTCTAAGCCTTTTCTTTCACCTCCTCTTCTTTTGGGCAGCTAAGTGCCCTTTAGTTAGTTACTAATGATGATGATACTCAGTCCTCAATAAATGTTGGCTAAATAAATATGTTTCAGGAACTGAGCTAAGAACTGTCATGTTAGCTGGTGGGATGGTTGTTAGCTTCTTTGTCTGAGAACCTGAGTGAGTAAGCCTCTGTGATCTTAGGCTACCTCCCTTGGTTCACACAACTGGAAGTTAAGCCCAGAGCAGCTGACTCTAGAGCTTGAACTCTTAGCCCCTTTTATTGGCTTGAATTTGGGTCAGATCTGACTATAAGAAGGTGGCCTGGGGTCTGGGTAGGAAATAATGCAATGGCTTATACAACCACCTGG